>PVKC010020393.1:0-18645 GCA_004027635.1 Crocidura indochinensis
TCTTATGAAAGTTGAAAATTTGAAGTCCATAAAATGAGCAAGTATTGATAAGATTGGAGGTGGAGAGTAAATTTTAGTGGATGATTAATTTTCTTGAATAGCAAAATGCAGTATAAAACGACATGTATTAGTTATTTCCCATGGTGTAAAAATGTGTATTCTAAAACATGGCATCATCAAAGAGCAGTTTATGATCTAATGTGGTTTCTGAGAAATAGTGGAGGAGTCCAGGCTTTGCTGGCTCAGTATCTCCTAGGAAGTTATAGACAAGGTGTCAGCCATCTGATCTGTAGTCAGTGAAAAGGGCTAGAGAATCCATTTCCCAACTCATGCTGGGGATATGGTCAAAAATACTTCTATCTTTTTTGTTTTTATCACTCTGTAGACTTTTTCCTCAGTAATGCTGCTTATAAATGATGGTTTCTGGTTTCCCAGAACAAGAAGAGAGAAAAAGAAATAAACCCAAGAAGTAGTGAATATAATAGTGACTATTCCCTGTTAGTCACACTATGCCCTTAGTTGATGGAGGCAGACTGGGAGTGTGAAGAACCAAAGGTAGGAATCACAGGCAGCTTTCTTAGCCCATCACAGACTAAGCCTAAGCACAGTGTGGCATTGACACAGACAGGGGCAAAAAAACTGACAGATAGACAAAGAGATCCTGTGTGTATATGAGAATTTGGTTTATGTTAAAGTATCTGTTCAAAGCAGTGAGAAGAATTGACAATTCAAAAACAAATTCATTTTTAAAAATATTAGGTTATTATAATATGTCATATTATTATGTATTATATATTAGATGATAATACATAATAATAATATTAGATTCACACTTCTAACAGGTAACTTTCAGAAAAAAAATGGAGCCAAGAATCTTGATTCACCTTGACTATAGACTTTAACATTTTGAGTTAAAGTTTGCTGCAGACTCAATGGCTACATTCCTGCAAGCACGGAAAACAGAGCTCCCATATATGAAGGTGTTTTGATGGACGACACAGGTTATTTGACTTTTACAAGGTGACTAGTTGCTTGTGAATATCATCATCATCATCATCTTTTTCTTCTCTTTTCTTCTTTTTTCCTTCTTTTACTTCTCCTCCTCTTCTTCCTTTTTTCTCCTCCTCCTCTTCTTCCTTCTTTCTCCTCTTCCTCCTTTTTCTTTCTTCTTCTTGCTCTACACTCAGGGACCATATGTAGTTTCAAGGATCAAACCTAGATCTGCCCACTGCACAAAAAGTACCCTATCCACTAGCCATTAGTGCATATTTGTATCAAGGCCAATAAACAAGGGGCACAAAGAAGTTTCAGGAAAAAATTGGCACCTTGGATGGGGCTGGCATGCTCTGGGCCATGTCTGAAAAAAACTAAATCAGCATGAATTTCTTTACCGCCTGTGCTGACTGTGGCCACTGTGTTCTTAAACAAAGTGATTCCCTTTTAATTTGGGTCCATAGATCTTAGGAAACGAAATATGGACTTGTTACATTACAAGGCTACCTTGTACCACCTTTAGCCAACTCTAGTTAGGTGTGGGTTCAATATAAATGTCTCACCACCCCTGCTTTCGTTATTCCCTAGGCATCCAAATATTTAGTGTTGTTTATGGTTTTGCCTCTCCTTTGGAATTGTCTGTTGTCTAGAAGAAAAAACAAAAAGTTTGGAGAGATAGTATAGTGATCAGGGTGCTTTTTTTTTTTTTACATGTATTGACCTAGGTTCAATCCCAAGCACCATATATGATCAGAAGAGTGATTCCTGAGAAGAAAGCCAAGAGTAAGCCCTGAGCATAGCTGGTTGTGGGCCCAAAATAAACAATAAACAAAAAATAGAAGGGAAAGAGAAAATGGACTAAGTTGAAAAGTCAGGTTATATATATGTGTCCTTAAAAACTGTAAATGTTGGGGCCGGTAAGGTGGCACTAGAGGTAAGGTGTCTGCCTTGCAAGCGCTAGCCAAGGAAAGACTGCTGTTCGATCCCCCGGGGCAATTTCTGAGCCGTTAGCCAGGAGTAACCCCTGAGCATCAAACGGGTGTGGCTCAAAAAACATAAAAAAAAAAAACGGTAAATGTTGCATATAAAATATGAACAATTTAATAGAATGTTATACATTATGAATAGTTATATATTTACAGACTGAACTCAAAACAGAGCTAACAGTACTCTCTCTCTCTCTCTCTCTTTTTCTTTTTGGGTCACACCCGGCAGAGCTCAGGGGTTACTCGTGGCTCTACACTCAGAAATTGCTCCTTGTAGGTTCAGGGGACCATAATAGGATTCTAGCCACCATCCTTCTGCATGCAAGGCAAATACCCTACCTACATGCTATCTCTCCAGCCCCTAACAGCACTCTTTTCTCTCAACATGCTTTGCTTTTGCAACTCTCCATTCATGCTGACCCATCTCAACCTGCAGCCTCTCTCTGGAGAAAATAAACAGTTTCTTTCTCTACTTTGGTGAGGAAATCAGGCCTGTCTGCTCTCCAGGAGTAGAACAGGAGTATGTGTGCTCCTTGTCATGGTTGTCATAGTTCCTGTATATATGATCCTAAGGTGGGAGAGCAATGAAGACAACGTAGCAGGGGTGGCTGTGGCTGTGATAATTTCCAAAGAAAGTACCATAAGGGAAAAGTTTCTTTGGTTGTTTTCCGGAGAATAGTTGTTGTAGTTGAGGGTGAACACTATTCCGAACAGAAATGTTTGCATTTTAACATTTAGATTACATGAGAAATATCTTATGTGGTCCACAACAACTGACATTCATCTGTACCACTTGGTTGGATTTTTATTTTTATTTATTTTAATTTTTTTTCTTTAAGGGCCATAGCCAGTAGTGTTTGGGGCAATACTCTATGAGTGCAGGTTTCTTCTCCCAGTAGAGCTCAGGGTACTATGATGTACTGGGGATTAAACAAGGCCTCCTGGTTTACATTTGCTCAGTCAACTGTATTTTTGGTCCCAGTTTGGTTGTTTTTAAAAAGGATGTATCTATGCAACATTAAAAGCTTTATAAATACATATTCATGTATACAAGCATACATATGATGCATTTAAATAAAATTGTTTTTTATTCTACTACATGCATAACAACATAAACACAAGCACACAGTAATGCATGCCAAACTTTCACTTTAGATATTAACTCTTGAATAATCAAATATAGATCGAAAGATTAAATTTTTAAGTAAAAACGTTTCCCCTACATATACCAATACAAACGTTTGTAATATAACGTAATTGACTACCCCCGATTTTTCAATTTATACTTCAATGAATTCATCATTCTAAATGAGGGAGGTAGGAGATAAAGATGACCTTTCAGTTTAAAAATAGAATTCTAGAGAACAGCTGTATTGCATTAGAAGCAATAGATAATTTCTGAAATTTTAAGGTGAAGATAACTAAATTCTGAAACAGTATTTATCATCCTCTTTTTTCTACTGAGCTGAAAAAAAACTATGACCCCAACCCTCAAAAATAGTCCCCATTATAAGGGACTCTGAGATGACCAGGAGAAGCCACAGTAGTCTCACTTCAGAAAAGTCAATATAATAAGTTTGAGGATGATGGAAAAGATTAGAACTGAATTTTATCTTACATTGAATTTGTATTCATATTGTTTATATGTATTGATGGGTATGCATGAAAATAATTTCTACATAAATACATAAATATTAATTTGAGACATTTCTTGAGGGTCTCTTATGTTGTATATACAGAAGGTACAACAGTACATTCAAAGGCCATTGGGAGTCATTGAATTTACATTCCAATAGCATAATGGGTAAATATGGGAGGAAAGAGAAGTGTTTGTCAAATGGTGAGAAGATCACGATGGACAATACATGAGGAAGTGAGGGCTAGTCAGTAGGAGAGGGAAAACATCTGTGATCTTGGAATGAATATGAGCAGAAATGTAAAGAGAAAGGCAGAACTAGACAGATATCTGGAGACAAAGCATTGTAGGAAGAGGATGCCTCTACATCAAAGGGCCTGCCATTGACCATCCTGTATATATTCAAGGATTATAGGAGGACAAGGTGACTAAGGGTGTGGTGGAGAGGGCTCTGTGGTAGGGAATGTGGTCAGAAGAGTTGTTGTCTCCAGATCATAATGTGTCTTCAGATTACAGCTCAAACTCTAGATTTGGGTTTAAGTAGAGGAAGAGTCACTAGAAGTTTTTAAATACAGAGTGACCTCATCTGACTTACACTTGCAGAAAACTAGGTCTCTGGTGAGGAGAACAGATCATAAGGGTGGTGAAGTGGAAAGACCAGTTAGTTCACTAACCACAAGAGCAGTTGTTCTGTCCTGGTTTAAACCAGGCAAGAAGTGTAGAATGAGAAAGTGGTTGGGACTTGTCTGTATTTGTTTGTTTGTTTGGGGGGTCACACGCAGCAATTCTTAGAGTTCCTGGTTCTTCATGCCAGGTACTGAAATTAAATTGGTCATGTGTAAGGCAAGCCCCTCTCCCCCTGAGCTACCACTCTGTGTGTATTTTTAAGGAAGGGCTCATAGGACAGGACACGGTGAGCAACAGAGGCACCAAACTTTAAGAATATAGTCACCAGGGCTTTTACTGTGGAGTATATAAGGGGAATAAGATTTAGTCACTAATGGGCATCACAGACAATTCATTTCTAAGACTGGAAAGAGGGCAGTATATCTGGACAAAGTAAGTTCAGGTAAAGACCTGGGGTAGATGCTGTGGAGGTTCTCTTTCACTTACGTATATATATTAAATATATAATATTATATGAAATATGTAATTATATTACATATATATTACATATATAATATTATATGGCAATATAATATATTATTATATAGTATATATTTAGTGAATTAAAATCCAGACGTAGAGCCTAGAAAGAGTTCAGTGAATGAGGTGTTTGTCTTGCATGTAACATACTCATTTGATTCTTTGCACCACAAATGCCCCCTATGCACTACCATAAGTGATTCCTTAGCTAGTTCAGAGCCAAGAGTGAGCCTTGAACATCACTGGATGTGCCCCCTACCCCAAATTCAGGGTCAGATGCTGGGAGAATTTAGAGATTTAGAATTTAGAACTTGGGGGGGCCGGTCGGTGGCGCCGGAGGTAAGGTGCCTGCCTTGCCTGTGCTAGCCTAGGATGGACCGCAGTTCGATCCCCCGGTTTCCCATATGGTCCCCCAAGCCAGGAGCGACTTCTGCACGCATAGCCAGGAGTAACCCCTGAGCGTCACTGGGTGTGGTCCAAAAAACAAAAACAAAACAAACAAAAAAAAGAATTTAGAACTTAGTACAGTAAATGCTCACTTACCATTTAACAGTGTTGGTCCTTGGACCCTGTGATTTTAACTAAGAACGTATCAGGAGGGTAGATCTTTTTAGGATTGACTTTTTTTTCTCCAAATCATCAGTATCTGCCAAATTGGCTTTAACATCTGTACTTGGAAATTGAAAAAAATATCAATCTTTACTATTATATCTGATAAGTCATGGCCCAGAAAAATCATTTGAAATCCATATACTAGTACTCATGACATCTCTAGACATATTTCAGCCTCAGATAAAAATATACTATATCCCTAGTAACATTCTCTATTGCTAAGAGAACTTTATGGAAACTTACATAAATAACCAGCTTCTCATTTCTCTTTGAGACTTATACTTGTTCAGAAATCTCCACTAGCATATTGGCTACTAATTCTTCAAAAGCATCCAGTATAACAAATAATTTAGAAGTACCAATTTATTGATAAATTTATGAAATTCATATCTAATATTAGTTTCATGTATCTGTTAAAAATGCAATTTTTTTCTCCCTAGTTCCAAACTTAATTTTACTTCAAGCCTCCATTTCAGTTGACAGAAATCTTTGACCTAATCATTTCTCTTCAGAAATTGTCACTTCAGAGATTTCTCAGTCAATTCAGTCATCTCTCCCCATTTCCCTGAAGATCTACCTCTAATGTGTGTGTAGATTGTGGGAGAACTTAAAGAACTTCTATTAACTTCTGGAAATCCTCCGGATCTTCTTCCTCCAATGAGATGTAACTTGGTTTTTGGTCTTGAGTCAACAACAGCTGCTACATCGTATAAAACAGAGGAGGCTGGGATATGGATTTTGTATCATTCATCATATAATTCTTTCTCATGGCATCCTTTTATCTTGACCCAGTAATCTGTATCCATCCATCAACTCTCTGACTTTTATGTAACTCCTCTGGAGGCACAGAAAACCTTGCCCTCTAGATATAAAGGAAACTAGCATGTATCCTCTTGGCTCATATTTGACCTGCCATTTTGTTTCTTGGCTGCTCTATATATTGTTGATGTTGGTCTTGGGAAGACTGCTGTCTCCCCAGGCTATGACTCCACCCCATGTCACTGTTTTTGAATGGCTAGGGTAGATTAGGGTGTAGCACAAGTCTCAGGGATCAAGACTCTATTTCAGTTGATGGTCTTTTGCTTCTGGCATAAGCTTTATACTTGCGTCCTTAATTGTATAAAGTAATATATAAGTAGAAATCCTGGTCATTAAATTCCTTGGCTTTCTAGTATATAGACTGTCTGGCATAAATTTCAAGTCGATTTTATAAATTAAGAGCCCAAATTTGTCTTTTTGCCCTCCTCATCTGACTTTTTCAGAATCATGATTTCTCAGTCCAAGTGTCTATTTATAATGGTAGGAAAATAAAATGGAAGCTAACTTAAACTAAATATTACTGCCTTTGCATTACTGGTGACTAATTTCAGGGATCTAGGGTGATAATAGTCTGTAGAGCAGTATGATTTTAAAGGCCAGGCAAAGGACAGAGGTTGAAATATGGGTTTCCAACTCTATACATGTCATCAAAATTCTATAGGATCCTTTTAATAAGACATGCTCCTGAACTCTACCCTTAGATTTTCATTTAGACTTTATCCATACATATATTTAAAAGTTCAAATTTCACATTAATCATTTTAATGTGTAACTATTACCAAGGACCATGAGTTAAAATAGTTGTGATCATAAGTAAACCTCAGACTGAGGTATCTGGGAAGAAGCTATAAGTGTGAGCAGAAGTGTTCAGAATCAGGTTTCTGACCTGAAGTTGACATTTATCTAGCCTAATGCTCCTAGTAGAACATATAGTAGAACATATAAGCCAAGCACAGAATCAGAGGCAAAAGAGATGTCAAACAGGAGTTAAGGCTGCACAAGGGATTAGGTATTAGCATAGTCACAAGAAGAGAACTTGGCAAGCAAGAGCACCAAAAGAACAGAGAAAAGGGGTTTGGAAGAAGAAGCTCTTGATAATATGCTATGCTGACCAAAGGAAATAGATACTGTTTTATTGTTGCTGTTGAAAAAGAAATGAGGGGGCCCGGAGAGATAGCATGGAGGTAAGGCGTTTGCCTTTCATGCAGAAGGTCATCGGTTCGAATCCCAGCGTCCCATATAGCCCCCCCGTGCTTGCCAGGAGCAATTTCTGAGCATGGAGCCAGGAATAACCCCTGAGCACTGCCAGGTGTGATCCAAAATCCAAAAAAAAGAAAAAGAAAAAGAAATGAGATCTAGAAGATTTTTATAAGTGTCCAACATTCAGAGACATTGGCAAAAGAGTACTTTAACTGCCTTTGCATACCTGATATATTGCCAGAGGTAAAGGGGAAAAGAAGAGTTAGTTGAGGCACAGAATTCGGAGACAGAAAATAATCTGGATTTCTGACAGATTCAACTGAAATGGAAAGAGCCAATTTATGTAGGGAGAAAACCTGTGCCTGAAAGGGTGAAATGATCTACCTTCTACTTTTACTCAGAACCAAAATTGATTCTCATATTTCCTGGATATGAATGGATTTGAAAATTTCTTTAAATTAAAAGAAAGCTTTATTAAAAAAACGTTGTGTTTGCAGACAATATATGTGCATATATGTTGTATTAAATATTGATTATAGATTCTTTGATGATGGTGGATGATGGATGGTTTGTGTCTGCAGCCCCTTTAGGCAAGTGGATCTGAGCTAACTGCAAGAAATGTTCTACATGTAGTCAGATTTCAGGAGACAATAAGTTTTATTATAAGGCCCTAACCACCACGTGTGGCCTCTAAGCTAAACAGCCTCTGTATTCATGCTGTCTCTGATGTCTTTATCCTGCTTCTGTGCCTTCTTCCTGCTCCTTCTCTCCTCTCTTCCCCTGAGGCAACCCCTTTGTTACCAACCATAGGCCCCTCCCAGCAGTGGGCTGTTCTGACCATCAGTTAAGTTTAGCATTTTGCTTTGGGAGGGATAACACAGATCATTTGGATTAACACACACACATACATACACACAAACTATTTTCCCTTTGGGAAGTTGTTTCTGTCACATTCAGTAATGTTCTAATAGGACTATTCCTGCCTCTGTGCTTAGGAATACCTCTGACAGTACTAAGAAAACCATGTATGCATAGTACCAGATAGGCAAACACCTTTACCCTTGTACCATCTCACTGCTACCATAAGACTGGCATTTTATAAAAGTTCTTTAAAATATATTTATTTTTATTTATTTTCTTTTTATTTGTAGTAAGATAAATATACTATGAGTTTACCATCTTTATTATTAATGTGTAATTCAGTGTGTTATATATAGTAGCATTCCTGTACAACAAATCTCTACAAAGTTTTGTTTTGATTTAGGACCTGGTCCTAATGTCAGGGTTCACTCCAGCAAGTTTAGGGGACCACATGAGGTGTCTGTGCAAGGCAAAACCCCTACCCATTGTACTATTGTTCTAGTCCCTATACAAAGTTTTATCTTTCAAAACTGTAACTACCACCCATGAAGCAACTACTCATATTCCTCTCCTTCTAACTTACTTTCTAGCTAATGACTTTTGATTCTTATATAAGCATACTAAAGCAAGATTTTACTTTTTTATAGATAATTTATTTTACTTAGTCTAATGTCCTCAAAGATAATCCATGTTATTACATACGAGATTTTCTTTATTCTTGGTATCCTAGATCATCACATATACAAGACAAGTGCTCTATAATTGAAACACATCCTCCTAGAATATTACTCAAGACGTAGTAAAATGCCATTGTGTGTATATATGATGACTAAAAATAAATGAGTAATGTTCTAGTAAATGAGTAATGTTCATCTCTCCTGATGGCTGCATAATATTCCATTTTGTATATGTACCACAGTTTCTTTAGTCATTCATCTGTTGAAGGGCATCTTGGTTGTTTCCAGTGTCTGGCTATTGTAAATAGCATGGCAATGAATATAGGTGTGAGGAAGGGATTTTTGAATAGTATTTTTGTGTTCCTAGGGTATATCCTTAGGAGTGGTATAGCTGGATCATATGGGAGCTCAATTTTCAGTTTTTGGAACAATCTCCATATCACTTTCCATAAAGGTTGGATTAGATGGCATTCCCACCAGCAGTGAATAAGAGCTCCATTCTCTCCACATCCCCTCCAGCACTGCTTGTTCTCATTCTTTGTGATGTGCGCCAATCTCTGTGGCCCACAACAGAGAACAACAGTAGAGAAACATGCACAGGCGACACGCACAGACTCTCCCAATTGGTAATCACACAGCAGGGCCCATGCATAATATTTTAAACTCAAATCATTTTCACATGTTTTTAAGGTTTGAATTGAGATTCCAAAATGATCTATAGAGATATAATTCATATTTACATAATTAACCCATCAATTCTTTTGTTACACTCAAAACTAAATATAGTAATGCTATTACCACAACCTGTTTCTAGGATATTTTTATCTCACCCTAAAGGAAGATTTGGTCCCTTAACTATTTGTACATTTCTTATTCCCAAAGTTTCATCTACACTTCAGCCCTAGACAATCAATATATATATATATATATAAAATAATTTTTTCTTGTTCATCTAAAAATATGTGCATCTTAAGATGCACCTGACCATATGATGCACATATTTTTAGATGAACAAGAAAAAAATGGTGTACAAAAATATTTAATAAATGCAATATGAGATGCCATTAGAAGAAGGCGGCTGGAAAAATGAATACATACATTTATCTAACTTTTATTAACATCAGAAAATTAAAAAAACATTTTAAATACTTTTTAGTTAATATAAAAAATAAAAGTTGTAGCAGTGATCAAATTAAGCTCTATGTGTGACAGTGAAAGTGCATTAACCTGATTACTCCTACTATGTAGTATATATGCACAATAGCAGGGCTTAACACTGTGGATGTCAAGTGGTTAATCCATGCTCTCCTCACCAGCACTCAGGCTTCAGCTCCAAGCCGCATTCACTCCATAAGATGCACAGACATTCCTCCTCATCTTTTGGAGGAGGATAAAGCGTGTCTTGTGCATACGTAGTTATTTGCTCTAAAAGTGTATTTATTCTGAACCTTTCTAAAAATGGAATCATATAACACTTTGAACATTGAACCTTTCTCACTACCATAAAGATTTGTCTCTTTTATTGGCCATGGAGGGATGTTCCCAAGCAGTGGCCAGGAGGCTTGGAAACTCCACTGTGATTCTTGGCCAACCTCGTTCAGCCCCTTTGGCCAACCCCTAGTTCAATGAAAGCATCCTAGGATGCTATATACTACTTGGGCCCTATGCTGTCAGATATTGCCCACCCAACCCTGGAAGTGCTCACACCCACAGGACTGTACCTAGCAGTGTCTGAGGAACTATATGGTGACAGTATCAAAGCTAGGTCAGGTGTCTGCTGGACATATGCTCTAACCACTGTGAAATCTCCCAACTTCCATTCCTCTTGTGTATATATGCCCTAGGAGTAAAATAGGTGGACATATGGTAGCTCTAATTTTACTTAGGAGAGGATGACTTATTTCCCAGAAAATAGAGAATAGTTCACTGATATGGGATGGTAAGGGAAATGTTGCAATTGTAGGTCTCATGAGATCATAATGACTCAACTTGTATAAAGTGCCAAGTGCCAAGAATGATTAATTCATAAACTTAATACTCACATCTAGTAGTTCTCGTTTATCTGGTTCACATTTCTAGGACATAGTACTACACACAGATATTAGAGATGATGACATAATAAAATGTCAGATACATTAAAAAAGTGAATGATAGGGGGCCGGGCGGTGGCGCTGGAGGTAAGGTGCCTGCCTTGCCTTGTGCTAACCTAGGACGGACCGCGGTTCGATCCCCCGGTTCCCCATATGGTCCCCCGTGCCTACCAGGAGCGACTTCTGAGCGCATAGCCAGGAGTAACCCAAAAAAAAAAAGTGAATGATATGGGAACCCCCTAATAAAAAAATGAGTCAAAGGAATTATCAGTTTTAATGCTTCAGTTCTTTTTGTAGAGGGAAATAAGAAACTATTCAACCCCAAGCTTCCTCCAATACTTAAGAGAAAAAGGAACATTGCTTAATTTATAAATTTAAATGTCCATAGGGAAAAGGTGAATAATATTGTGGCATGAAATTGAGTCCACTGTTGATATATTCAGGGTCCCCAAATATCTCCCAAATTGAGAGACCAGCTTCCATTCTCGGGGAGACCTTGGCAATAATTGTCTGCAATAAATGATCGAAACAAAGAGGTTTTGAGATACAAAAAGTTTGGCCAAAAGAGCTAATCCTCCCCGCTCCGATTTCTCTCCTCCTCTCCTCTCTCTTTCTGTCTTTCTCTCTCTGTGTGTCTCTCTGTGCTGTCTCTTTCTTCTGTCCTCTTCGAAGTCTCTCTCCTGTCTCTCCCCTCTCTCTCTTTTCTCTGTCCTCTCTCTTTCTCTCTGTCTACCTGTCTCTCTGTTTCTCTGTCTTTCTCTCTATTTCTCTGTATGTGTGTCTCTCTCTGTTCTGTCTCTTTCTTCTGTCCTTCTCTTTTCTCTTCACTGTATCCCCTCCCTGTCTCTCTCCTCTCTCTCCGTCTTCCCACAATCCCCTCTGTCCAACTGCCTCTGACCAACCGTCTCCTTTGGCCTCCCCTCTAAACTCCTTTATTTCCTAATCAATCGTCCCCACCTGAAAAGTTCAGGTGGGATGACAGACAAAGAACAAATAGAATAAATACAATACATAAAATAAATACAAAAATACTCTACAAATATAAATGAGTGAATCAGAAAAGCCGGTATACAAGACAATGGGAAGGATGGGAAGCTGTGGAAATCTCAAGAGCACAAGCTTAAATTGGAGCCATTTCCATTCAAGCATTCTTAAAATACTATGGCAATCAGTAAGAATATGTGAGCTCAATCCTGTGCATTGCATTCAACCCTTAAAAGCAAGCAGGAGGAGGATATAATGAAGGTAGAAAGAGCATGGGTAAAAGAAATGTAATGGAGCTAGAAGGGAAAAAAATGAAGTTGTTAGGTGATAGAAATCATTGAGGAAACATTATGGAAAGCTCAAGGAATTGGGACTGCAGCCCAAGGTGAGTAGAAGAAAAAGGAGTTTATTCACATGGACCCAAGAGTTCAGCCAAATCTCTCACATGAACAAAGGATCCACTCTGTTTTGATACATTCTACCAGGGAAATAAGCAAGCAAGCAAGCAAGCAAGCAAGCAAGCAAGCAAGCAAGCAAGCAAGCAAGCAAACAAGCAGTCTTACACAAGCTAAATCACTGTTAAAGCTGATGTGGAGTTGGAGAACAAAGGGTTTTGCACTAAACTATTTTGCTTCTTTTTCCCTGTGATTTGGACCTTTCTTGTGCTCAGAATTCTTCATCAACTTCCTTCACTTCCCCTTACACCCACAAATCTCTGCCAGTTTCTCTTATATTCCCAGATTTTCATCAATTTCCCTCACAAGATTGGAATAAACACAAGAGAAGATGTTCATTGAGCTAGCAAATTCTAGTGCTACTTGATTACCTTATATATTTCTATTTTTACCACAAGGTGGGGTAATGAGTAACTTGACTCCATTGAAAACAATACTTCCCTAAATCACTCTTCGTGAGTAGAGTGAGATAGCAAAGAGCGAAAACTGAACTATATTTCTTTATTTACTTTAAGGACTGGAAGTAGATCCCTGACTTCTGAACCAGTATCTTATTCCAGAATGGAATCTAAGGTGTGATCTGAGATCTTATATCTTGCATTTCTATAAAGCTCTCATGCTGCTTATTCCTGAAGAACAGGATAATATTGAATTAAAAATAATTAAATCAGGGCTGGAGAGATAGCACAGTGGTAGGGTGTTTGCCTTACATGTAGCCGATTCAGAACGGGTGGTAGTTTGAATCCAGGCAACCCATAGGTTCACCCGTGCCTGCCAGAAGCGATTTCTGAGCACGGAACCAGGAGTAACCCTGAGCACCTCCTGGTGTGACCCAACCCCTCCCCCCCCCAATTAAATCATTTTTGAATGAAAGATAAAGTGAAATCTACTATCTCAGCATATTTAGAAACTAAGAGGCCAGAAAGGATACAGCTTAGAACTATTTTCCCTTTCCAGGCTAGGTCATTTTTAAAAATTATAACAAAATATCTTAAGATAGCAAAGGTCAAGACCAATCAGAAAAAGGTCACTGTTCCCAACAACTACTCGTGATCATATGACTAAGTTAAGGCAAGTGATATGTTAGGCAGCATTTGAGTTTTTCCATTAAAAGATGTCTTCTTTTCTCTTCTCTGATGTACTACTTTAGGGCATGTGGTCTTGGTCAATAATAGCCTTGGAATATTAAAGCCAAAAGACTGAAAGAATCTAAACTCTAAACTCTGCACAACAGAACAATATTGAGTCAGTGACTTATATTAAAGAAAAAGCACACTTTTAACATTTAAAAGCATTCTTTCCTATCTATAAAGCCATTTGGTTAATATATTTGTTAAGATTCAGTTAAGAATAGAACTCATTCTGTCAGTTTAAGACTGTGATTGAGAATTAAATCACTTCTGTAGAAATGATGAGTTTATGAAGAAGATCAGATGCTACGTTGAGTTTTTAGAAATCACTCTAAAATCTACATGGCAACTGATGTCACCAAAACAACTGCTGAGTCTCCCACGTGATACAGCTGTATGCCATCGCTACAGAAAAATACTTCCTGATGTAAATGCCACCATAAACAGGAAACTGGCATGACTCCTGCTGACTTCAGAACCATACCCTGCTATGACCTCTACTAGAAAAATCGTGCCCTGTGGCTGCCACATCATGACCACAATCCTAGAGCCTGGTAATAAGACCTTTGTTAATTAGGCAGCAGAGAAGTTCATCGCTTAGAACTGTCACAGCAGAAGTCTCAGAAGCAGCAAAACCTTTGACTCTTAGAAGTGAACCAAAACTACAAGGATGCATCTGATAGGCCAAATCTTTTTTTTTTTTTGATTGGCCAAATCTAATCTCCTTCTAAAATCTATCTTCTAATGAATCTGGGAAATGTAGTTTTATTAAAATGTCTTTTCAGATACTGGGGCCCGGGAGATAGCATGGAGGTAAGGCGTTTGCCTTTCATGAAGAAGGTCATTGGTTCGAATCCCGGCATCCCCTATGGTCCCCTGAGCATGCCAGGAGCGATTTCTGAGCGTGGAGCCAGGAGTAACCCCTGAGCACCGCCGGGTGTGACCCAAAAACAAACAAACAAACAAACAAAAAAAGATTAATGTGGAAGAGGGCGGGAGAGTTAGCACGGAGGTAAGGTATTTGCCTTGCATGTAAAAGGATGGTGGTTCAAATCTTGGCATCCCATATGGTCCCCCGAGCCTGCCAGGAGCGATTTCTGAGCATAGAGCCAGGAGTAACCCCTGAGGGCTGCCGGGTGTGACCCAAAACCCAAACCAAACCAAAACAACAACAACAACAAAAGATTAATGTGGAAGAAATGAAGAAAACACAAATAACATTCCGAATAACAAAAAGAATAATTTACACATGAAATCATTTTGGACATTTCAAGTATTTTGGGAGGTGCCACACCTAGTGTTGTTTAGAGTTTACTTCTGGACCATAAAGAATGCTAAAGATTGAATGCTGGTTGAATGCATTCAAGGGAAGTGCCCTAGCTACTGTACTATTGCTCTGGTCCTAAAATTTAAAATACTTTAAACAGAAAATAAACCTATATTGATTAGCTTTTTTTACTGACTAGTGATTTTATTTTAAATCATAATTTATTTATTTAAGCATCATGGTAACACACATGTTCATTGTTGGGTTTCAGCCAGAAAATGCACAGCCTCCACCCCCTTCACCAATGTAACTTTCCTGCCACCAATGTTCCCCATTGCCCCCGCCCCCCAGCCCATTTCCTGCCTGTATATAGTTATTTCTCTAACTTGCACTCACCAACTCTTTATTTGTTTTGTTTTTTTTTTTGTTTTTTTTTTTGGGGGGGGCCACACCCGGTGACGCTCAAGGGTTACTCCTGAATATGCGCTCAGAAGTTGCTCCTGGCTTGGAGGACCATATGGGAAACTGGGGGATCGAACCGCGGTCTGTCCTAGGCTAGCGCAGGCAAGGCAGGCACCTTACCTTCAGCGCCACTGCCCGGCCCCTGCACTCATCACTCTTGTGGTAAGTCTCATATCATGGGCTGGTCCTTTCAGCCCTCATCTCTATTGTCTCTGGAAATTATTACTATACTGTCTTTTATTTTTCTTAAATACCACAGGTGAGTGAGATATTCTGTGTCTATCTCTTTACCTATGATTTATTTGATTTATTTCACTCAACATAATAGTCTCCATATACATCCATGTAAAGGTAAATTTCATGACTTTATTTTTTCTAACAGCTGTATAGTATTTCAATGGAGAGAGGTACCACTGTTTCATTTTTTTTGTTTTGTTTTTGTTTTTTTGGGGTCACAGCTGGCTGTGCTCAGGGGTTACTCCTGGCTATCTATCTGCTCAGAAATAGCCCCTGGCAAGCACGGGGGACCATGTGGGATGCTGGGATTTGAACCAATGACCTTCTGCATGAAAGGCAAACGCCTTACCTCCATGCTAGCTCTCCGGCCCCTGTTTCTTTAGCAACTTGTGTGTTGTTGGACATCTGGTTTTTTTCCAGATTGTGGCTATTGAAACTAGTGCTGCTATGAACTTAGGAGTATAGAGGGCATTATTATATTGTGTTTTTGTGGTCATAAGGTATATCCTAGGAGTGGTATTGCTGGATCATCTGGGAGCTCAATATCCAGTTTTTTTTTTAGGAATCTTCATATTGATTTCCAGAAAGACTGAACTAGATAGAATTCCCACTAGGAGTCTCTGAAACATGAGATATCTCATGTTTCCTTTAAAGAGCAGAAGCTTTCAGTTTGATGTAATACCATTTGTTTATCTCTGTTTGGGCAATGGTGTTTCCTCCTTGTAGATGCCTTTTGTTTCAATGTCATGCAGTCTTTTACTTACATTTTCTTCTATATACTTTATGGTTTTAGATGTGAAGGTATTTAATTCATTTTGATTTGACCTTTGTGCATGGCATTAGATAGAGGTTTGAGTTTATTCTTTTGCATGTGGCTGATCAGTTGTTACAGCACCACTTGTTGAAGAGGTTTTTCTTGTTCCATTTTGCATTTCTTGACCCTTTATCAAAGATTAATTGATTATATATCAATTGCTTTGTAGTACAGTTTAAACTTGGGGAAAATAATGCCTCCCATATTCTTTTTCATAAGGGTTACTATAGCTATTTGTGGGTATTTATTGTTCCAGATGAATTTTAGGAGTGTTTTATTCACTTCTTTGAAGTGAGCTGTTAAATTTCCAGATGTTAAAATTTTTCTGTGTCTATTATTTTCTTTTTGATTCCGTAAGTAAATATTTTTATTTATAAATTTCTATCCAGTTAATTTTATTTACAATTTCTATCCATTTTATTTTATGTAGGTATGTTTTTATGGACTAGCATATGATCTATTTTTGGGTAATGATTCATGTGCATTGGAGGAGAATGTGCATACAGTTTTATGGAGGTAGAGAGCCCTATAAATATATATATAATATATATTATATTATATATAATATATTATGTAATATATATATATTTCTTCCAATTTCTTCCACTGCTCCTTTCAGTGCTACTATATTCTTGTTATATTTTGGCCTGGTTGACCTATCAAGTGATGACAAAGCTGTGTTGAAGTTTCCCATTATTATTGTATTGTTATTGATATCTTCCTTCAAATTAGTAGAAAATTTTCTAAATATTTTTTGGTCTCTTATTGGGTGCATATATGTTTAGGAATGTGATTTCTTCCTGTTGTTTATTTTATTTTATTTTATTTTGGTTTTTGGGCCACACCCAGTGACGCTCAGGGGTTACTCCTTGCTTGGGGGACCATATGGGAAACCGGGGGATCGAACCACGGTCCATCCTAGGCTAGCGCAGGCAAGGCGGGCACCTTACCTCCAGCACCACCGCCCGGCCCCCTCTTCCTGTTGTCAATATCACTTACAACTTTATTTAAGTCTAATGTCTGTGCCATTTGGAATTAGTATGACCACTCAAGCTTTTCTATGAGAGTTGTTTGCATGAATGATTTCCTCCAACCTTTGAGTTTGAGTCTGTGCTTTCTCTGACTATTTAGATGAGTTAATTGAATCCTAAAAGTAGGATTCAGCTTTTTTTTTTTGGTTTTAGGTCACATTCAGTGATGCTCAGGAGTTACTCCTGGCTATGCACTCAGAAATCGCTCCTGGTGAGGGGGACCAAATAGGACTCCGGGGATCAAACCCAGGTCTGTCCTATGCAAGGCAAACTTGCCCCATCGCTGTGCTATTGCTCTGGCCTCTGGATTCAGCTTTTTGATTCATTTTGCTACTCTGTATCTTTTAACTGGTGCATTTAGTCCATTGCCATTGAGAAAAATGGTTGTTCTGGGGGTTAGTGTCATCTTTTATTAGGAATTTGGTGTGTCTTGTAGTCTGTCCTATCTTAAAGTAGATCTTTCAGTTCATCCTTGAAGGCTGGTTTTGAGTCTGTAAAGTTTCTAAGCTGTTGTTTGTCCATTAAGCTGTATATCTTTTTTTAAATGTAATATGAGTCTGGCTGGGTGAAGTACTCTTGGTGATGCATTAATTTTTTTAATTGAGTTTTGTCACTCTATCAGGTCTTGAGGGTCTCTTGTGACAAGTCTGCAGTAAATCTTAGGGATACTCTTTCCCTTGTTGCTTTCAGTATTCATTCTTATCTATGGGGTTCATCATTGTGATGAGGATGTGTCTTTTTTTTTTTTTTTTTGAGGATGTGTCTTGAATGCTTTTCTTTGAATCTCTTTTGGGTACTCTTCGGGCATGTAGAATTTGATTTCATGCACTCGTTAGCTTTGTAAGTTTCTCTCCAATGATGCCTGATTGTTGATACTTCATAGGGTTTTTTCCCCTATGCCTCTGGGAGTCCAATGATTCTTATGTTGTTTCTGTTGAGTTTATCAAGCACTTCTATTTTCATCTGTTCACATTCTTTGAGGACTTTTACCATTGTCTGATTGTTCGTTTGAAGCTCTTTTCCAACCTCTTTTGTTGTTTGGAGTTATTATGCATCTCTTCTTCCAGCTCCCTAATTCTGTCTTCTGCCACTATTACTCCGTTGAAGAGGCTTTCTAGTGAGGTTTTCACTTCTCCTACCAAGCTTTTCAGTCCTGTTATTTCAATTTGAAGTTTTCTTATTTCTACTCTCAGTTTTTCATGATTCTTTTTTGTGGTATTTTCAGTTCATTCCATGCATTTTGAG
>PVKC010020394.1:5340-18733 GCA_004027635.1 Crocidura indochinensis
ATTAATTCCAAGATAACATCCATGCAAGGCATATGCTCTTCTACTCCCCCCCCCCACCTCATCTATGCTCTGGTATTAGGGGTGTCTGCAGTCTGTGAGAGTTTTCACTCTCACATTTTACTCTGATGTTTCTTGTAAACTATGTCCCACGTTTTCAGGGCTCGTGCTGTGTGCTCTTGGTTGGAACGTAGGAGCTGATCGCCCTCTTTACAGGGCCGAAAAGCATGTGGGGTGCTCCTGGGATTTTCGCAGACTAGGATTGGATCCCAGTAGACACTGTGGCCCAGCTGTGTCTCTCATGGCCACACTCAGAAACATTTGTATATGTGAGCATCGAAAACTTAGAGAAATTTTCAGTGCTCCCCTCCCACATGGATGTACAGAGCTGCAGAGGTAACTCAGAGGCAGAGCACATGCCTAAGATGTGAGAGGCCCGAGGTTGTCCCCTGTTACTTGTGGTCTCCCCTTGCACTATTACATGGGACTCTGGTGCCCCCACAACACTGCTTGAGGGACCCTGGAGGACTCTGAATATCATATTTCATTTTTTTCTTTTCTTTTTTTTGTTTTGGTTTTTTGGTTTTGGGTCACACCCGGTAACCCAAAGGTCACTACTGGCTCAAAGGTTACTACTGGCAATGTGCTCAGAAATTGCTTCTGGCTCAGGGGGACCATATGGGATGCCAGGGATCGAACCCAGGTCCGTTCTGGGTCAGCCATGTGTAAGGCAAAACCTTACAGCTGTGCAATAGCTCCAGCACCTCAGTATCATATCTCAGGTCCCATCTCTGGGTTAAGCACTGCCAAGAGCAACCCCAATACTGCTGGATGTGGCCCCAATTTAGAAATCTCCTATATTCCCCTTGGAGAGTCTTCTGAAGAGTTTCTCTGTCTATCAGGTCTGGATCCCCTTAGCCTGGACCAAGGTGTAGATGCTGGGCTCATCCCTGCCTGCTCTACCTCCCTGGCTACACTCTTTGTTTTAACCTGTGAAGGAGCAAGTGGCGGAAACACCAAACACCATATATTTTATACCAGTATAGTACACACACAATGCCATAGACAAATATTCTTTGAGAGGACCAGTGCTTAGGGCTTACCTGGCTCTGTGCTCAGGGATTATTCCTGCTGGGGCTAAGAGGGCCTATAATTGAGGTGGCAGGCATCAAACCTAGATAAGCCATGTGCAATACAAACACCCTCCCAACTATACTATTGCTCTGGCAATATATAAGGTATAATATATAATGTATTACATATTCTATATTACTTATTAATATAGTAATATAATATAATATAATATAATTATTAATATGCTATATAGTATATAAGGGTAATTGCAAAGTATAAACATATAGTCCATATTGGGGTTTCTTAGCCTTTATTCCACCAGAGCCCCCTTTTGAACTTGTTTCCTTCCTGGTCCCCCAATCCTGCTAGATGGCCCACCAGTATCAAACTGTGACCTCCCTCATTTTTGTGATTTTTCACTTGTGGCCCCTTTGGAAATACTATAGGGGGTATTTCATATAGCTGAGAAGCACTTGTTTATACCACTTGTCTGTGTGTATATACATGTGTGTACATACACATACTTTGCTAGCAATAATCAGTTATTTACATATACACAAAATATGGCTAGCAATATGCCAGGAAAACGGCTATCCACTTATTCATTTACCACCGATTGTCCTGTGTCTATTATATGCAAGGCTCTGCTTTAAGTGCTAGGAGGCCTGAAGTGCATGAAAGATCTAGAAATCCCTGCCCTTACAGAGCCTACATTTAAGAAGGGAAACTGGGGACACTGGTAGTAGGAAATGTGCAGTGATGCAGGGTGCTGGACATTGAATGACTAAAACTCAATCAATCATGATCAACTTTGTAATTGTGATTTTCAGTTATTCAATTAAAAATATCTTTTCTGCATACATTTAAGAAGAGGGTAAGGAGAGCAATTAATAACAACATCCAGAATGTCTGGTGATTGTAAGACATGGAACCCACCAAACAAATGGTTCTAGGAAATAGTATTGGTTGTCATCAGGGGTCATGGCAGGGCCTATGAGGTAGAGTAGAGCAGCTTTTTGATAGGTCCTTTTTGGAAGTCAGGGTGAGCCACTTATTGGAAGGACTGTTCCAGAAGGAGGTGGCTGATGAAGGACCTGCTGGAGTGCTCGTGTTATTCCTAAGGTACACAGCCCGCCAAGAGCAGGGGAGGGAGACTTGGGGGGATGGGGTGCCTGACTATCCAAACTAGCTTGCCTCACTAGCCTAGGAAAGAAGGAATAATGCAGCC
Organism: Crocidura indochinensis; assembly: GCA_004027635.1. Classification (NCBI taxonomy): domain Eukaryota; kingdom Metazoa; phylum Chordata; class Mammalia; order Eulipotyphla; family Soricidae; genus Crocidura; species Crocidura indochinensis. The sequence goes on from PVKC010020394.1 coordinate 7,640, forward strand.
TCAAAAGTTCAACTGCAAACACAATAAGATGTGGTCAGCAGATTCTGGTCAGAGTTAGAGCAGTCAGAGACCTACATGAGTAAATACTGAACTATGAAGGAGCGCAGCCAGGTGGGGCTGAGGGTGCCACTGCATGGAGAAATGGGACAAGAGTTTATGGAAGGCCCAAGGGAGAGAAGGCTGAATGAAGAGTCGGAGCTGTGTGGAGGGACAAAGGTAGCCTTTGGGCCCATTTGACAAAGCTTTGGGAGCTGGGCAATGTCACATCCCAAGCTGCCAAACGGGCAGCTCTGGGCCCAGGTCAGTGGGGAAATTGGCCTCCAGACTCTTTCCCAAGCCTGCTTAGGCCCAGGCTCATCCCCACATCTGGTTCTCCCACATTGCTGACTCAGATCTTCCCATCCCCCTTCCAGACATGACTGTTGCTCTCAGGGACACAAACCAGGATTTCCACCTCCCACCCCCAGCACAGATATCGTCCCTGGACAAATCTTTGAGCATTTCTGGAACTCTCCATCTTTCTGGAGTCCCTCAGGACACAGGGGTTGGACTGTGACTCATAAAAAGAATAGCTTCATTTCTGGCCTTCAAAAGCCCACAATTGCTGAGACTGACTTCTGTGTAAGCAAACTTTTGAGATTCGAGTCAGTACTGTCCTTCTATCAGCAGAGAAAGCAAAGGGACATTGCTGCCATCAAACAGGGCAATAAAGAAGTACCCATGAATGCAGTTAGTTTAGAGATGCTCTATTACATAAAGCCTTCTGGAGGAGTTCAAATGTGCTAATGCTTACATCCTTCCCCTGATAACACTCTACTGAAGCATTGATTTTACTTGCTATTTTTCCAAAGGGGGAGAAACTTATGCCAGTGATCCTTTGGCCTACTAACTATACTCAGGAAAGAAGAGACTGCAACTTCTAAAGCTATTATTTCTTCTTGGGTCACCTGCAGCCTACAGAAACTGGTCTGGGTTCTAGAAACTAGTAAAGACTACAGGAAGAATCTAGAGATCTTTAGAATTGGAAAGATGGTTTTCAAGATGACGCCCAAGCAAAATAAAAATGACTCCAAACTCTTAAGACATGCATACTACCTCTCTGCTTGGGGAGCAAGTTGGCTTTGAGCAAATGACTCGGACCCTTTAAATTTTTCCAAAGGAGGAAAAAAAAAACTAAAACACATCATATGATGTGATCTTTTTGCAATTTAAACCCATATTCAATCAACTGTTAAAGTTCTTAAACTTGCACAAAGTCATGTGTGCATTGTATTCAGTAAGGCTGGAAGAAATGGGAATGGAGCTATAATGAACATGATTCAAGATATAAATGTCATGTCCATATGTCCACCTCAATGTATTGCCTGAAGATATTAGTAATTATTTCAATAATGATATTAGGTCCCTTCTTTTTAGGAGGATCAGCCATGAAATCAAGAGTAGCAGTTGGGTGTGATATTGGTTGACTTCAAGCTCTTCCTCTTTATTCATCTTCTTTATGAGTTAATCAAACCCTTGGTATAATTTTTTACCTTTCATAATTTTTCTATTTTTTATAATTATAATTTGATAATTTATAAAAATTTATAATTTTACCCTTTATAATTTTGATAAAAAAAAATCCAAAAGATTGCATAGCACTAAAAATCCCCCCCCTCTGTGTGTGTGTGTGTGTGTGTGTGTGTGTGTGTGTGTGTGTATGTGTTGGAGAGAGAAGAAACAAGAATATACCAATAGAAAATGCCAAATTATTGAAGTTCCCAGATGAGGCAGTGCATGTCAAGCCTAACCCAATTGGAATAGGGAATTTCTGAGGGTGATATTTGAATAAATAAATCTAAACTGAGGGGAGGGCATTTCCCTAGATCTTATCACTATACAATGAAGAGCTGTATCAAAACTGTTTGTCCTCACCGCATGTTTACTTATCGGTAGGCAGGATATCTGGCAGGCCAAAAGTTCAAACTACTGTTAGCTCCCAAGCGAACTTACGATGTGAACTTACGATGAACCAACTGGCTTGAGACACAGCTCTCTAAGTGCCTTGACCCATTTCAGAGATTCTTGCTTCCAAAATATCCCCCTTAACTGTTTGTAAGAGGGAGTAAAATATCAGAGAAGAGGAACTCACGCCTAGGAGTAATGGTCTCCCCCTCCTCCCAAAGGATACACTCTTGCATCACGATGCTTTTTCCAGATATTTCCTTGTGAGTAGCATTACATTCTTGTTCCATTACATCAAGCTTCTAGGTTTAGCCATACTTTGGAATGATAAACAGGGTTCCTCTAAAGCTTTTATTTCTGTGACAGAAGTAAATGATCTCTGTTGGTTCTTTAAGGTGCTGATTCATTCTGAATGTTTGTGCTTTGGGGTCATAAAATTGAATGTCTTCAAATTGGGAACCAGTTTTAAATAATCAACATTTGGAGTGCCAGCAAAGGAGCCAGAGAAATAGTACAGTGTGATAGGGTGTTTGTCTTATCTGTGGCCCACCCAGGTTTGGTCCCTCGCATCACATATGGTCCCCAACCCCTGAGGCAGAGTCAGGAATAAGCCCTGAGCACCACTGGCTATGCAATTCTCCCCCTCCAAAATAAACAATCAATAAAGTTCCAGTTAAGTTCCTGGCTTTCAGTATTCATTCCAAAAATTTCTGTTTTTAAAATGTAACTGGTTAGTTTTTATGTATTTGTTTCTACTTTTTTTAATATACAAAGAGTTTTATTCTACAATCATTTATTTGGCAGATATGAAAAAAATACATGATAATAGAAGAATAGTAAATAAATGGTGATATATCCATAAAGCAGTTAGTTAAATTCACCCATAAACACCTATCAAGCATCATCTTTTCAAAGTATGTTTGAATACATAGGGAAACATTCAAGACAAATGTTAGGTGAAAATAAACTCATATACTTAATATTACTCCTGTTGTGTTTGCTATATGTGTGTGTTACATATACGATACCTATATTAATGAAAAGCAGGGAGGGAATATCTAAAATACTAGCATAGATTATCTCTGAATAACAGAATTATAGATGTTCAATATCTGTTTTGTTAACTTCAAAATTTGTAGAATCCTTTCAAAATACATGAAAAGACATAAATATGTGTTTTATTTTTAAAATAATTTCCTTATTTAAACACCAGGGTTACAAACATGTTCGTAATTGGGTTTCAGTCATAAAATTTATGCCCCCATTCACCAGGGCAACTTTCTCATCACCAATGTTCCCCATATCTCTCCTTCCCCATCCCCTGCCTGTCTTTGAGACAAGCATTGTATTTCTCTCTGTCATTGTCATGGTAGATGTTAGTTTAGTTATTTCTCTTACTGCCCTTACTCTTTGTGGTAATCTTCAATAGCCAAGATCTGGAAACAACCCAGATGCCAGACAACAGATGAGTGGCTAAAGAAACTGTGGTACATCTACACAATGGAATACTATGCAGCTGTTAGAAATAAAATGAAGTTCCTATGCATAGATGGATATGGAGACCATTATACTGAGTGGAATAAGTCAGAGGGAGAAAGGTAAACACAGAATAGTCTCATAATCTATGGGATTTAATAAAAATAAAAGAGTATGGTAATAATACTCAGAAACAAAAGAGATAAGGACTGAAAGGACCAGTCAATGATATGTAGCTTACATTTCTACTGTTTAAATAAAATTTAGCACAATGGTAAGAACAAGATCTGAGTGTAGATACTACCTTGTTTGAACTTGCTGTGTGATTTTGCTCAAGGTACTTCTCTGTGCTTCTATTTCTTCATTTGCAAGAAGATTTCACAGGAGCCTGTTATACTAATTATAAGGTTATAGGGGTAAATATAGTAGAAAGTCATTTAACTGCACGTGGCACACCATTTACTCTGTTCTGAAATGTTTTTCTTCAAACTTACCAGTTCTTGTTCTCCTGCCCCCTACCCAGTTTCTGTGCTCTTCACACCTTCCTTCTGTGGCAATATCATCCAGGGGGAGCATGGAACTCAATGGGCAGTTTTGCCACCTTTATCTTTTCACAGTTACACTTGGAAACTCATCTCCCCCAAATTGTTGCTAAACAAACCTCACACTAGACGTGTATCTTTCCTCTTTATCACTACCCTCCCTGCTCTATTTCATTATTGAGTCGTGTTACTTATGCTCTCAAGAGCCAACCTGGATCTTTAGAATGAATCAACTTGCCTCTTTCAGAAGCTTCCACTGAATAATACCTTGTAAAGTATCTCTCTCATATCACTTACTCCAGAAATAGTGAAGGTGAGCAGTAACGGGATACTCAGGCAAAGGTCTAGAGCCTGAGTTTCAGCTTGTTGAACCCCAGCATTGCCACAATCCATTGGGAATCTATTGGGGTTCCCAGCACTACCTGCTTTTGCAGGGATACTTGGTGCATCCTCACAGCATCCCAAGCTTGTACATCTTCTCCTTGACTTGGTGGAACTCCTGGTTCACCATACTGCAGCCCTGTCTAGAATGGCCATTTTACCGAGGGTAGGCATTTGATTTGGAGTCTTAGAAAATTAACTTCTTTGCCAGACAGACAGCATCCCTAAGGCACCGTATGTGTACCTGTTTGTAATCACTGAGTCAGACACAGTGTGTGGCTCTCTATACATGGCAATGGAACATGACCCTGAGTTGAAGGAGCCTGGATCTCAAAGAATGGTGAAGAAAGTAGCAGAAAGAACCAGAGAGCTAGAAATGTCCAGGTAGGACACAGTAATTATAAAGACTGACCAGCAAACAGATTACAATCAAGATTCAGATGAGAGGAAGTTGAAGTGCAGCCCCAAACTGAGGCCTGGGGTGGACTTTGGGATGAGTAGAGAACCCAGCTTAAGCACTTTTCAGCTCACTTAGTTCTCAAAGTACTGAGAGGTTGAAAGATGAACCCAGGCAACTTTCTTTTCTATAAATCGCTGGTGGTCTTGGAGAAGAAAAAAGTCTGCCCCTGAGTCTTTCTTGTTTTTTGGTTTGTTTATTTGTTTTGCTTTTTTAGGGGGCTCACACTGGTGGTGCTAAGGGGTTGCTCCTGACTGTGCACTCAGAAATCACTCCTGGCAGGTTAAGGGGATCTCCTGGCATGCTGGGGCTTGAACCCAGTTTGGCCTCATCAAGACAAACACCCTGTCCGGTGTGCTATCACTCCGGCCCTGCTTCTGAGTCTTCCAACCTTTTTTTCTTTTGTCTTGGGGTCACATCTAGTCCTGCTCAGGGATTATTTCTTTCTCGGTGCTCAGGGATCACTCCTGACAGTGTTTAGGGGACAATATATGGGATGCCAAGGGTCAAACCCAGGTGCAAGGCAAGCACCATACCCACTCTAATTTGTAAGTCTTGTCTTCAGTAGAGAATTTGAAGGTAGTTTTTGGTGGGTGGTGGTTTGTTTTTGCAGTACCAGGGATTTTAAAAAGCCATTGTTTATTTACTGAGCTAGAATGCCAGCTCCTAGAATTCAGAATTCTGAAGTTAATCAGGAAAAAAATATCGGGAGATAATGAAGGATTTGTTGATGGCACAGTATTAATATCAGAGGCTAATAATGATGAAGTGAACAGTTAAGACTTCACTATCCCTCCTCTTCTTTTGACGGTTTCCTTCACATCCTACAAATCTGCTGGTTTCCTCAATGCCTGCAGACAGACTAACTGCAACTTGACATGTAGTTCAGATTTCATTGTAACTACATGAAAGCTGCCATGTAGGGGCCCGGGAGATAGCATGGAGGTAAGGCGTTTGCCTTTCATGCAAAAGGTCATCGGTTCGAATCCCGATGCCCCATATGGTCCCCCGTGCCTGCTAGGAGCAATTTCTGAGCATGGAGCCAGGAGTAACCCCTGAGCACTGCCGGGTGTGACCCAAAAACCACACACACACACACACACAAAAAGAAAGCTGCCATATAAAACAGGGATGAGTGATTTTTAAGTTAACTAGGCTAGAGTTTACATTTGCAATGTTCCAAACAAATCTGCCTGCTTAACTACATACCCCTGACATTTTAGATAATTTCTACTCATGAGATATTCATTTCATGAGAAGGTTTATATTCAGTTGGTCTCCCAGTTTGTGGAAGGGGCACCGATTCAAGACTTCCTCACATGGATACCAGGAGTTTGAAGTGGAATCTTAAACTAATATGTTTACCCTTATGAATGCTGGGGGCTGGGAGGTCCCCATGTCCTGTGGGAGAATTTTAAAGAAGTCATAAAATGAACCAAAAGACTTCTTCAGGGGTGGGATCTGTTTCTTTGTCTTTCCTTCCATTTGTCATTAGCAGATACTGATCTTTCAGTAAGTCAACCTATTTAGAGAGTGACTGGGAGCATCTTGAGTTGAAGAGAAGAGAAAAACATATGCTTAAGTCTTCCTCTACCTGTCCCTCTTGGATTAGGTCTGTATGGGCTTCTAGAAGAAAGGCAGAACCTTTTCCTGCACAGGAAGTAGCCCCATTTGCAGGTATTATGAGAGCTTAGTGTACAACTGGCCTGGTTTCACAAACATCGTCTTAGTAACCATGAAAGCTCTCTCTTTGGGTTTGTTTACCAAACTCTACCAATACACAAATAATAGCTTTTTTGCTAAACATGGAATGAAGAACTAGCATTGGAGTTTTCCCCCAGGAATGCCTTTCCATATGCAGCCAAGTACAGTTTAGTTGACATTGTTGAGCTAAAGTTAACATTTTTTTTTGAGCTACAGGAATTTGCCCTAAAACTGCACTGTGGTGCCAATAATTTGACATCACTTTTTTTGTTTTTATAACACTTCAGCTCAAATATTCTTATTTTCCACATTGAAAATATTGTATAAGTTTTTCTGTGGTGGCTGGTTCATAGTCAACATGTATAACTTCTTTATTTCAGGGTATAATATAGTGCTATATTTCTGTCTCCTGTCCAAGAATCCATTTTCTTTTCTTGTGTGCATGTTATCACAAAACTCCAAATTCTGATAACCAGGAATACTAATCAGTTCATATGTGTGTATATACATATTTATATATACACATATATAATATTTGATATTAAATGTCAGTATATGTTGGTTTGGACCATACCTCTGGGCTTCATATTGGCTCTACACTCAGGAATTAGTCCTGAAAGAGTTTAGGGAACCATATGGGCTGCTAGGAATCAAAGCTGGTTGGTTGTATGTAAGACAAGCACTTTATCTACTTTGCTATTTCTCCACCTGCCAGGCTGTCAATATTTTCATTTCAGAAAATAGGTTAACATTCAAAGGAAAAGACACAATTGGTAACTAGCATCTGTAGGTCCAGTGGTCTTGATGGCTCATGAATGTCACTGAGCCTACCAGTGAAGGAGGGCAGCTACTTCCATGGTTGGCTCCTATTTTGTTTCTGGGCATTTTTCCTTCCTGCTCACTTTGCCACACCACCCCCACAACCCTAGTCCTAGTTTCAGAAAACCAATATCACCCCTTCTTTGTGAGGTGAGAAGAAAGTCTTTGCAATTATGTTTACTGCTTAAATCAGGCACAGTTTTTCAGAGAGAACATTGATGAGAAAGGCAAAGAAACCAGAGTAAACACGGGAGTCTGGAGTTCAAGAGTCTGTCCCCAAAATAAGGAGCAGACACAGAGATTACCCAGCAGCTGAGGAGGGAGAAATGCCAGCCAACAATTCTGTTCCCACTACCTACAGAACACCAGGCTCACACATTCCATTTCCAAGTCGCAGGTCCAGTCCAGTCTAGTCCTTCTGCTCAGTCTCAACTTTCTGAGTTCCATGCATCATTAGCTTTGGTAATTGGCAGGAGGGAAATTTCTTTTTTTCTTTTGATTTTGTTTGTTTGTTTTCTTGTTTTTGGGTCACACCCAGCAGTGCTCAGGGTCCACTCCTGGCACTACATTCAGAAATCATTCCTGGCAGGCTCGGGGGGACCATATGGGATGCTGGGATTCGAACCACTGTCCTTCTGCATGCAACGTAAATACTGTACCTCCTTGCTATCTCTCCGGCCCCACAGAAGTGAAATTTCGACAGGCCCTCTCCATAGGACATAGGAGCCTTCTCCATCCATCGAAGAAAATACCTGAGCTGAAAAGAGAGTCACCTGCCTGCACCATTTGCACCTCCCTTGGCACCTCCCTGAGAGCCAACTGAGAACAAAGCCAGGAATAACCATTCATTTCACCTCAGAGTATGGCCCTCAACCCCCCAAATAAAATAAAAATGACAGGGACAAGGCCAGGGGGCCCTTCTCCAGGACCCACCAAGGGGTTCCCTCTCCCAAGATTTTTATAAACTGTGTCTGCTCCACTTTCTCCTGAAACACCCACTCATGGGTAAGGCACTCACTTTATGGTGCCAGTGGTGCAGTGAGCAACAGTTTTTAAGGAGGAGAAGCTAGTTGGGTGTTAGAAACCATGTTGGCAATTCAGCAGGACCTGTCTTTTCAAAGCCTTTTAAAATCGTGGGGATTTCCTATTTGTTTCATAGCTTCATTCTAAGATATATAAAGAAAGCTCCCATCTGGACGAAATACAAGTAGTGGAAAAACTCAGTGTGTCTTCAGCAGAGTGTTTGAAAGGTTCTCTGTCAAGATAGTGTTGTGATAGCACCTGATGCCCAAGTCATGTTAAATCACACAGTTTCGGATCTGCACTTTCACTGACCCAAAGCCCTCTTTCATCACCGTGATGTCTTTAATCTGTTCTAGGATCATTGCCATAATCTTATTGCTCTAATTATAGCCCCCCCAAAATATGAGAAACATGTTATATAACTCAAGCTTGTTTAAACTGCTTATAGACACGCTTATATGGCAAGAAAAACAACTTTTGGTTCAACAATGGAGGATAGGAATCACACTTGCTGTAACCATTCCAATTTATAGGCTTTGTTGCGTAACAGTAGAAATGCCTAGTTACTCTTTTTCTAAATGTAACATCATTAAAAATGATTAAGGGGATGGAGAGACAGTGCTTCTGGTAAACTTGGACATGGCAGAGCCAGATTCAATCTCCGGCATCCCATATGGTCCCCTGAGCATGCCTGAATGCTGAGCTAGTCCTGAGCATTGTGGGGTTGGATCCCTTCTTAAAAATTAAAAGAGGGGCCAGAGATATAGCATGGAGGTAAAGTGTTTGCCTTGCATGCAGAGGTCAGTGGTTCGAATCTCGGCATCCCATTTGATCCCCTGAGCCTTCCAGGAGTGATTTCTGAATGTAGAGTCAGAAATAACTCCTGAGCACTACTGGGTATGATGCGACCCAAAAAAAAACAAAAAAATTTTAAAAGAACCCAAGCATATATTATAACAACAACAACAAAAAACTAGAGATATAGCTTAGGTGTAGAGATTATGAAACCTTGCATATGTGTGGCCCTGGACTCTATGCATAGCAATATAAAATTTTTTTAAAAAGCTAGAAAAATAATTAATTCCAAAACCAGTTATAATGGTTTCTACGTAATTTTCTCATATATTAACCATATTTATGTATAAAAACAATGCTTTCCTAGTAGATAGAACAGTAAATAATGGAACTTCCCTAGAACTCATGATCAGCATCAGTAAAAGTCCTTGTATATTTGGTGGTAGAGATTAGAGTGTGGAGGATTATAACAAGAAGGAAGGTTTTGGGCAATTAATATGACCTAGTTAAGAAAGAGGTGACAGGGCACTTATTTCCAGCTGTTCTCCTGCATCTCCATTATGAAAATCCAGATAGATAACATCAGAAGGAGCATCCATGTCTCTCCATGAATCATTATAGTTCTTATCAATTTGTTGTGAAGAGTGTGCTTTTTGAAATAGACACTTGTTGGTGTAGGAGTTTCATTCTTATGGCAATAGTCTCAGAGAATTCATAAGAGAACTTCTATGTAGAAGTCTCCGTGTCTGGCTTGAGTGGCTTAAACTTAGAGCAATGTCTTAAGCTCTATCCTCACTGGAATTCTTTCTTGTTTTATCCATCTTGGGATCACACTTGGTGGTATTCTGAGATTACTCCTGGTTCTACGTTCAGAGATCACTCCAAGTAATGTTTGCAAACAATAATTCTTGCCGGAGATTGAATTGGCACATGCAAAGCACATGCTTTAATTTCTGTACTGTTTCTCCAGTCCCTCATCAGAATTTTGTCATACCATTCACCTTACACTTGAGGACAAAATGCCCACTTTCACTTAGCATACAGTGCCATCAAATCATTTAAGACTAGCAACCAAGGGGCCCGGGAGATAGCATGGAGGTAAGGCATTTGCCTTTCATGCAAAAGGTCATTGGTTCGAATCCAGGTGCCCCATATGGTCCCCCGTGCCTGCCAGGAACAATTTCTGAGCATGGAGCCAGGAGTAACTCCTGAGCAATGCTGGATGTGACCCAAAAACAAACAAACAAACAAACAAAAAAAAAAAGACTAGCAACCAAGAATCAAAGAAAAGAGTAATGTGGTTTTGTGGTACAATTCTGAATTTAGTGGAAGAATGAGAAAGTCTGCACTTAGTCCTTAAGACATTGATATTTTTCTTATTTTATAAGGAAAAGTTAGACTTATGAAATAAATTTAATCTCAGTAGAATAAGGGCCAAGTCAGAAAACAGTGGTGGGATATTGTGGCAAGACTGAATGAAATGAATGCTTCACCTAGTATACTGTACCCAGCAAAACTCACTTTCCGGTTCTACGGAAAAATACATGGTTTCACAGACAAAAAACAGCTCAGAAACTTTACAGACTCAAACCCACGCTTAGGAGAAAAACTGAAAGACCTAATTTAAGACAAGACTAACCAAAAGACACACCAAATTTCGATATAAAGATGACATCAAATCCTAAGATAATTCTTTCTCTCAATGTCAATGGACTAAATGCACCAGTTAAGAGACACAGAGTAGCTAAATGGACCAAAAAACTCAATCCAACTTTTTGCTGTCTACAAGAAACGCACCTGAATAGTCAGAACAAACATAGACTCAAAGTAAAAGGCTGGAGGAAAATTATCCAAGCAAACAACACCCATAAAAAAGCTGGAGTGGCCATACTAATATCAGATAATGCAAACTTTATACTCAGGAAGGTTGTAAGGGACAAAGATGGACATTAT
>PVKC010020395.1:0-18634 GCA_004027635.1 Crocidura indochinensis
GATGACCTTTTGCATGAAAGGCAAACGCCTTACCTCCATGCTGTCTCCTGGGCCCCTCATTTCAAAAATTTAATGCAGTTTTGTAAAATGAATTTACACAGGGGCCATACAGAAAGCACAAGGGTTAAATGACTTTCCTTTTAAGTAATCAACCCAGATTTGGTACCTAAATACTGTGTGGTGTGATTCCTGAGCATAAAGCCCAGAGTAAATCATAAGTTCCACCAATTTTATTAAAAGCAAACAAAAAGGAGTCGGAGTGATAGCGCAGTGGTAGGGGTGTTTGCTTGCACAGGGCTGGCCCAGAATGGATCTGGGTTCAATATGGTCCCCGAACCAGGAGCTATTTCTGAGCACATAGCCAGGAGTAACCCCTGAGCGTCACCATGTGTGTCCCCCCAAAGAAATTTAGAGTTTGTATGATATTTAATAATATTATAAGTCTTATATATTTAATATATGTTTTAAACTATATTGAAATGTTTCCCAAACCTTGACTATTCTCATCCTACGACTATTTAGCGAGTATCTTTTGCAGCTCAACCCACTGATTTCTCAGTCCTAATTTTACAATTTGATGTTAGATAATTTTGTGTATTACTAAAGAGAAATTAAGTTAATAGAAACTGGTGAATGCTGTTTTATAGAATAGCTCCTTCATCACTTTCATCACGTGTTGCTGTATGAGCTCAACCTGTACAGGACTAAAGGTCCCTTGTACAGTTAATAATGGTGACTTGAACTAATGAAGAAGAGAAAGAAAAATAACATCAAAGGCTTTTAAAGGGCTATGAATGAACACAAAATCACTGTAAAATCCTGTACCATGCTTTGGTAAAGAAATTTGATGTGGATATGGCCAATATTTCATAAAAATCTATAAAAATTCTATAGAGATGAAAGACTTGTTTTTCAGATTGTGTCACCATGCAGGTAAGTTAGAAAGCAACTAGTATAAATATATCATCCGTATCTAATTTTTATATAATGTATTAGTATAGAAATTGTAAGTGTAGCAGCATAATGCATTCTATTAAATTGTCTCCAAACACATTTAGAAACCCTAACATAAACTCTAGCTCCACCTATAAAGATAAAACAATTAAGAATGGACTTTAGAAATTGGAGTTGGAATTGTAGTTTGAATCCATTTCCACCATTACCAATAGTTCCATAGCTATACGCATTCACAAGTCTTGAAAATATGCTTTCAATATTTTTTGCATTTACTGCTATATTATATGAAAATCAGACAAAGACATGAAGTGACTTCAAGGTTCCTGTATTTCTCCCTCTGCTTTCTGATACTAGGAAGCAAGGAAATGAATCACTTCTTTAGATCTTTCACAGCTACAGTGCCCCCTTGTGCAACAAGGGCCAGGATGGCAAGGATCCAAGAGAAAGAAAAAAGACTCAGATAGGATTATCGTAAGGTTTTTGTTTCCAAATATATAAGAGAGCCAAAATGCATTTTCACACACAGCAGTTTTTTTTTTCTTTCATTGCCTATGTAAAGGAAAACACTTTGTTTTCAAAGAGGGGAAATCCACCTCTGAAATTATGGAACACTGACACAGCATCATTCATCTTGGCAAAAGTTGACTGAGCAGATGATGTAGATCCACTTAACTTGGACTCAATCAAAGGTTTTGCTATTTTCATTTCACAGGCCAGATGTAGCTCATCATCGGTTGGAATCAATTCCAGAAGAGGTGTTAGAGAACTGTTGGTCCAAGTGAAAGTCTGATCCAGGCACCAAAAAGAGCCATGAGAGAAATGGATACCATTCCTCCTGAAGTCCAAAAAATTAAGTTAGTCCAATATTTACTTAAAATAAAGCAATGGGGTAATCTAGAAGTGAAGCTATTTTAGTGAATGATTCTATTTCAGTGTCTTTATAAGTTATCCAATTCTAGATAATTATAAAAATCAACTCATATGTCCTATTTCTACAAATATATTATTAAATTTAAAGAAAAAGAAAAAACTCTGCAATTAACACTGTACAATAACAATATCAATAATAATATTGATAATAATAGGGCTATCAATTAGAAGAAAAAAACAAGAAACCAGTTGCATTCTAGGAGAATGGGTTAGTTAATCATTTGAATCTTATCATCAAATATTTTATCATTGTTACCACTGATACTTTAAGAACAAATTATTAACACAAATATAAAAATGTTTAATTTATTAAGTCTAATTTAATGATCCAATACTATCTCACTGAGATATATTTTAAAAGAATTTGGAATGTTTGTATATAAGTTCTATAATTATAGGAAGGTTTTTTATTCATAAAATATAATAGCATGAAACTATTTTTAAACCTCTTTCAAAAATCATGAGTAAATATAATAACAAGACCAATATTGTAAATTATATAAGGGAATATAAATAATAGTTAAATTCACTGTGTATACATGTTGGGAAATTTTTCATAAATTAACTAGATCTTATAGAACATTATATTAAGCACAAGAATGTTCACTACAGTATTTATAATACTGAAAAACAGACAGTGTTATCTAAGCTCATACCTTGAATGAAATTCTCCTAATATTAATGGCAAAATAAAACTCTTAAAAAAAGAGGAGATGGCATGAGATATGACTCAATGTTAGTAGACTTGCTTTGCCTGTGTTATGTCCTAGGATTAATCCTTGGCACCTTAAGAGACTCCACCCACTGCCAAAAAACAGCCAAACTGAAATATTTTCTTAGCATCTATAATGATTAGAATAAATTTTGCTACATTTTACTCTCAATGATGTTGAAGTTTTGATTTAATATTCCAAGAAATTGATCTAACTTTGAAATAGGGTTTTTGTAGAAGATTAAAATATGGCATCATTAGGTTTGTCTCTATTTGAATGAGTAGAAATATTTATAAGGAGAAATAAAGACAAAACAAACATACTGGGAGAAACATATATGAAGATTGGAATTATACTATCACCAAGTAGTGAACTATTAAAAATGTAGGAGAGAGGACTAATTAAGGTTATTTTTTCTGCTTTCAGATAAACTATTTTCCTGCTGAGACTTTAATTTTAGAATTATACACCTCAGAACTCTTAATAAATAAAATATTTTTGACACTTAAGCTACTAAACTTGTGAGATTTAGTTAGGATAATCCTAGCAAACACTTGTGGGATTTATTTAAGGTATTCCTAGCAAACTACTAAAACCAGAAATCTAAAGAAATGTTTTTTTTAAAAATGTAGAAGTATATGTGATTTATTTGGAGAACTTGAGGAGATAAAGAGACATTTGGGGCCATTGAGAGAAATATGTGTAGTAAGTAAATAATCAGGATAAGCATTTGCTTACATTAATTGGGTACATATATATTTAGGAATGTGATTATTTCTGATATAAATATACCTTGATGGTTAAAAATGTCCACCTTTGTTTTTCATAACCTTTTTAAGTCTGAGGTCTCTGTTGTGTGATATTACTATGGCAACTTCAGCCTTTTTAAGGGAGTTGTTTGCTGGAAGAATTGATCTCCAACCTTTGACTTTGAACCTATGTTTGCTCTAAATATTTAAATGTGTTTCTTTCAAGCAGCAAAAGGTTGGATTCATTTTTCTGATCCATTTTGCCTCTCTGTGTTTTCTTTTTTTTGGTTTTTGGGCCACACCCGGTGACGCTCAGGGGTTACTCCTGGCTATTTGCTCAGAAGTCGCTCCTGGCAGGCACGGGGGACCATATGGGGGAACCAGGGGATCGAACCACTGTCCGTCCTAGGTTAGCACAGGCACCTTACCTCCAGTGCCACCGCCCGGCCCCCTCTCTGTGTTTTCTTAACTGGTGCATTTAGTCCAGTCCATGGTAGAAAACTTAGCAATAAAGAGTTGGTATTTCAGTTAGGGTAGAGAAGGGACCACTATGACAATGATAGTTGGAACTGATCACTTTGGGAAAAAATGAGATGTTGAAAGGGGATATACATGGTAGCCCTTCATTAATAACAGTGCAAACCATAGTGTTAAAAAGGAGGGAAGACGAGAAAGAGAGTGAGAGAGAAGTGAAATGTCTGCCCATAGCCATGCAAGGGAGAGGTTGGGAGGGATACTAGGGACACTGGTGAATAGGAACTGTACAGTGGTGAAGGGGGCTGTATATTGCTTGACTGAAACTTAATCATGAACAATATTGTAACCATGGTTCTTAAATTGAGAAAAACGTATTCCTGTATTACAATGTATTACTAAAAACTTTTGAATTCACTAAGAATTGTTTTTAGTTGCCTAATGTTAAAATCCATTAGCATATTTTAAGATTCCCTCTCCTAATACTCGAATTTGAGTTATTTTTAGATTTTAATAATTATGAACCATTTATCAATATATATTGCACTAATTAGAAAATAAAGGTAAGCTTCCTGCAAAAACAAGAGGATGACAATAATGGAAAATACACAAACAGCTCCTCAAGGTACAACTTTGTTACAAAGTTTACTATGGACTTACTCAAAGACAGAACATACTGAAGTTATAAATATAAACAATAACCCAAACTTTGCAATTACTATTGCAAATCAAAAGCAACACTAGTTAAGTTATTAGAAAATATTAGCCAACATTTATACAAAACTACTATTTTGAGAAAGCTTAAAGTGAATATAAAAATTCCTCAGTTTTGGATCAGAAATATAGTATAGACATAGAAGATAGTGCACCTTCCTTGCATATACCCTACTGGGATTCAATATCTAGAACCACATATGATCTCCCAAGCTCATCCTGGAGTGATTCTAAAGTATAATCAGGAGTTAACCGCAATACAGCTCTGTGTGGCCTAAAACCAAAAACAAATCCTGCTGCTGATATAAATTCTCATTGGTAATTAAAGTCATAAAGTTGAGGTAAATACTCCAAAGCAAATTAAATTAAAATAATATATAAAAGTATACCATACATTATAAAAAAACATTTAGACAAAAGAGAAAAAGAAAGAAGTGAAATGAGAGCTTCTAAGCTTATAAAGAAAAATTAATAAGGTAAATGAAGACAGAACATTTCAAGACTTCAAGTTAACTTAAGACCACTAAATGTTTTCACAAGTAGAGTAAAGAAAAAATAGCAGCTAAGAAAATAAAAATGGAGAATGTGTTACTAGAGGGACCTGAGAGATAGTGAAGCAAGTAGTCTAGCCTTGCATGAAGGCTACCTGGCCTAGTTTGATTTCTGCTACCATGTAGTCCTTAAAGAAGCATTAATTAAAGGCCTTGTGTCCCTCCAAGGACTGCAGGGTATGATCCTAGAGGCCAGCTAGCATCATCAGAGTGGTCTGGGTAGTCCCTGGGATTGCAGACCAAAAATCACCAAAGATCACTTCCTCGCTCCATGAACCATACATTCAGTTGGCAAAGAATGACTCAAGAGGAACCCCCACCTCCCTTTTCTCAAGATAAACTTGGGAGATGCCACCAAACTATTAGAAAGCTAACAGAAACTCTATATCTGAAAAGAAGTGTAGAAAAGATACAAAAAAACTTCTCACATATATTCCTATTTTATAGAAATACCTAAAGGAAAAAAGATAGAATAAAATTAATGTTTCAAACTACACTTAATTCTAAAGCTATATTAAAATGCAAAAATAAAAATAGGTAAATGCACTAAAAAAATCCACAGCTAATAATATTCAGACATTTAACTGATGACAATAAGAAATAAAAGCAAAAACAAACAAATGGAATGCGATCAAAGCAAAAGTCTTTTATATGTCAAAAAATGTAATATAAAAACAAAAAGGCAAGCTAGAAACTCAGAGCATATATTTGCATATAATTCGCTTGACAAGTGGTTGATATCCAAAATACACAAAGGCAGTCACATCTCAACAAAAAAGAAAGCAACCTAGTTTTAAAAACTGGGCAAAAGACTCAAATAGACAGCTCTCCAAGGACATACAGATGGTCCAGAGCACATGAAATAAATGCTTAGCATCATTTATTTGGGAAATGCAAATCAAAATCACAGTGAAATATAGAACATTATATTTAGTAGCACAATATCAAAAGATTGGAATGAACAAGTGTTGGTGAGGATGCGGAGAGAAAAAGAGGTCTGGTATACTGCTGTTGGAAACACACATTGAAAAAAAAACCTATGGAAGTGTTTGGATATTTCTCTAAAATATAAACATGGAAATTCTGTATAATCTAGAAACCAGCTTCTAGAAAATTATAGGAAGGATATGAAGCACTATTTCTAGTTGTCAATCAAAGAGGTGCTGTGATTTATAATGTTAATGAGTATTTTTCATGCACATTCTATCACAAAACCCACCCTCAGTGTACCAGCCTCCATCCTACAGACCTTTTCTTTTTTTTTTTTTTTGAGATTTTTTTAAATTATTTTTTATTTTTTAATCATAGTGGTTTACATGATATTCACAGTAATATTCCATTTACAAATAAACATTGAATCAGGGGAATTCCCATCACCAAGTTGTTCTCTTTTAATCTCCCTCACTAACACTCAGAAACTCAGGTTTGTGCATCAGTTCTGTTGCATTGTTTTTGGCTCTTAGTTGCTGTCTTGCTGTGTGTCTGTAAGTCATACATAGGTGCGGTCATTCTTAGCTATCCCTTTCCTTCTGACTGATTTCACTCAGAAACCACTCATTGTGGCAAGTTTCATTCATATGTCATATTTCAAGATTTTGCTCTTTCTTAGAGCTGCTCAATTCATTTATCTGTATTTTGATTATTTCCATATTTGGGATACTGTACTTGGTACTGTGACTAGCACAGGTGTCTTTTAAAATGAATATTTTTGTATCTTAGGAATAGAGATGAAGAAATGGTATGGTAGTTCTATTTCTAGTTCTTGAGAGATCTCAAACATTGCTTTTGATAGATGCTGAACCAAATAACATTTCCACCAATAATGGATAAGGTTTCTTTATTACCATAACATGGTGGACACTGTGAAACTTTAATTACAAAGGAAACTGCTTCCCTGTATTCTTTGGGTTTTTTGCTTGTTTGTTTGTTTGTTTGTTTTTGGGCCACACCCAGTGACACTTCAGTGATTACTCCTGGCTATGAGTTCAGAAATCGATTGCTCCTGGCTTGGGGGACATATGGGACACTGGGGGATCAAACTGCTGTACGTCCTAGGTCAGTCGCATGCAAGGCAAATGCCCTACTTCTGTGTCACCGCTCCGGCCCCTGCTTCCATGTATTCTTAACAATGTACTACTAGGAAAGAACATAAAATCAACCTATAATGAATAAAGAATCTATAAAGAACATATATATAAATATATATATGTATGTATACACACATATATAATACACACAATCAATGGAATAACACTTTGACATTAAAAACTGAAGATAAAATTTATAATTCTTGAATGATTATGTTAAGAAAAATAAAAATTAAAAGAAAAATAATCCATGTATCAATGAACAGATGACTATATTAGGAAATTATGATTAGTTAGTAAGGAAAGGGTCAGACCAAAATGATCCTCTCAATTGTAGGAAAATAAGAAACATTGTAGGAAAATTAGAAAATGCCTAAAGGCAACAGAAACAGAACTAGCCTTCAGAAGGACCCTTAGCATGAGTAATGACATATAGGGTGGGAAGTGGTTAGGTATTATAATGTGAACAATGACTAAAAATGTCTAAAAAATTAGGAATATGAGGGTCAGAGTGATAGAACAGCAGGTAGGAAATTTACCTTGCATGCAGTTAACCTGAGTTCGGTCCCTGAAATGGCTCCTTTAAATCCACCAGGATTAATTTCTGAGTGCAGAACCAGGAGTGAACCCTGAACACCTCTGGGTGTGATCCCAAAACAAACAAAAAAATAGGAACAGAGGGGCTATAGTAGCATAATGGGGAAGATGCTTGCACATAGCTGACCCACATTTAATACCCCACATGATCCTCCAAGCTCTGCCAGGAATGATCCCTGAGTACAGAGACAGAACACCTGAAGAATCAATATCCACAAAGAAACCATTTGGGATTTTCATGGGAACTGTTTTAAATCTGTACATCAATTTGATCTGACCCCCAAATAAGCAAACAAAAATAGGAACAAACACCAGAACAAAATAGAAAACCCATAGAATTACATGGAATAGAGAGCTCAAAAATAAACCTATTCAAATATGGTGGAATGATATTACACAAAGGTATCACAATAGACAATGGAAAAAAGACGGTCTTTTTAAAAAATGGTGTTGGGAAAACTGAATATTTTCATGCTAACAAAGGAAATACACTCCTTATCTTACACACACACACACACATACACACACACACAAACACTCAAACTAGATAAAAGAAAAAGCAAGAATAGATCACAATATGTGAAACTTTTATTAAGAAATACGACAGTTTTCATGCTAATGCATCTAACAGTGATTTTTTTGAATTAACAAAATACAACAAACATCAAACTAGACAAATGATATTATATCAGTTTTTAAATTCTACACACAAAAGGAAACAGTGAAATAAAGCATTGAGAATGGAATCTGATAAGAGATTAACATAAAAATATAATGAACTCCTAAAAATAAATTGCAAAATCTAAAAAAATTCTTAAAAATAGGCAAAGTACTCGAATAGACACCTCTCCAAAGAATACAAAGAAATGTTCATTAGATTATGAACACCACGCAAAACTACTAATTATCAAGGCAGTGAAATTAAAAGCAAATTGAAATCATCTTATTAGATCTATTAGAATGTCTAAGAATTGTCAGACTAAAAATATAAAAATAAAGTAAGAAGATCTGATGAGATAGTGCAGTTTGTTGAGCACTTGCCAAGCACATGACTGACCTGAATTTGCTCCACAACAACATAGATGGTCTACTGAGCCAGGCCAGGATTGATATTTGAGTGTAGAGCCAGGAGTAAGCTCTGAGCACCTTTGGGTGTGGCCCTCAAACTAAAATTAAATGAAATTAACGTTAAAGAATAATAATAAATGAACAAGAACCATAAGTGAGAATATGAATCACTAAAACATATACATAGTTGATGCGAATATAAAATGGTACAGTTATTATGAAAAATATTATTAAAAGCAGAATGATCATGATAGCCATTTTTTAAACCCATTTTTGGGTACATATCAAATATAATAGGCATTAAGATAGTGAAGCAAGCAATAACTGCACTCTCATGTTCATTGTGGCATTTGCAGCCAAGGTACAGAAACACTGAATTGTTCATAGACAGATTAATAAATAGGATATTTCATATGCACAATGGAACAGTTTTTAAACATAAAAAGAAAGTTTCTGCCTTATGTTACAATATGGATGGGCTTGGACATTATGTTAAGTGAGAATTTGTCAGTGACAGAAGGAAAAATGCTGCATTAATTTCCTTATATGAAGTATCTAAAACAGTGCAATTCTTAGAAACAGTATAATGATGATTGCCAGGGAATAAATGGGGGAATTGAAGAGTTGTTGGTTATTAAATTGCAGTTGAAAGGGAAAAATTCTAGAATATTTCTACTCAGAATTATGTTTATGGTTAGTGGTATTAAATTTTGCATTCAAATTTTTTTAAAGACACAGATCTTTGTAAGAGTTCTCACCACATATTTAAAGACCTAAACATTGGTCTTAGATTAATAAAGAAATCAATTCCTATTTGGGGGCATAAAGATCATCAAATTCTCAATTATCTCTAAATTGCCAAATAAATAAAAATATCAACAATATGTTAAACTAAATCATTTAAACTCATTTCAAACTTTATATAATAAAAATATATATGACTAGCCCCGAAAATTCCGAAAGCAAAAAATAATGAATGATAAAAATGCTACAGGGAGAAAGTTATTTTGTTTGTATACAATAGCTTTGAACAATAAGATATCCAAGCAAGACTATAAGTTGATTGTTTTATGTAAATAATAAAACATAGTAATAAATGCTTATTAGTGCTTAATCATGCTTTTAACTTAGTCCCTTAATAAATTAAATATAAAATCAATGCTTCTTAAGTAGAAGTAAATCTACACATCAGTAATTTTTTTTCCTGTACCTCACACACAGAGATTAACTCAGAGCCTCACACACACAAGGTAGCTGATCTACCACTGAGTTATAACCATTGTCACAATTAAAATTTTAAGTTTAGTGGATAGAGATACAATCCAGGAGTTAAGGTACTTGTCTTGCATATGGCCAGCCACAGCTCAATCTCTGACACCACATATGGTATCTGGAGTTTCACAAAAGTGAAACCTGAGGATAGAGTCAGGAGTAATACCTAAGCATTTATGGATATAGCCCAATCACTCAGGTCCTACCAAAAATGTTTAAGTCCAGATTTAGGTGCTGCACAAATCTGTGTTACCTGGCATAATCAGGAAACAACATGGTCTAGGGAGCAAGATAGGTCACTAAAATATATACAGAAAAGTATTTAGGTAGGCAGGCAGAAATGTTCTCTGTGGGTAGGGCTCACTGCCATCTTTATCTATGTCCTCCAGGTTATTTCCCAGATTCTGAGTGTGAAGTTCCTTACATTAAACTATAGGATCAAAAATTGGGACTGGTATTGTCACATATACCTACACACTATTAGTTCCTAGACATGGCAGGTAGCACCCAGGCTGCTGAACTCAGACGTCCCACCAATGCCACCATTAGAATGACCTCTTCATGGATCTTCTAACTAGGTCAATACAGAGAGGAGGACAGTGGAGGAGCACAGAAATAGTGGATGAAGTTCAGAGCGTGGGGAGGCAGGCTGTACAGAAGAAAAAAGTCAAGCCAACAGGTCATGGTAATTATCAACTGGAGGATTTATTCCCTATGTGTGCATTCAAGGTGTCAGAGTGTTTGGGCAGGGTAGGGCAGAGGAGGTACAGAGCATACATACTGTCTGCAATAATGATGTGCCGTTATAATTCAAAAGATAAAATCTTAAACTTCTAAAAGATTTTTAAAATTCAGGAGGATTATATTGCTTAGCCCAGTTAGTAAAAATATAATCATATCAAGGTCAGAGAGCTAGTACAGGTTTAAATACTTGTCCACAACCAGTCTTGCTTTGATACCTGAAGTCTGTATAGTTCTGTGAACACCACCAGAAAAGGTTTCTGAGCAGTTAGGATAAATCCTAAGAATCATAAGTGTAGTCCAATACCCTCCCCTTGAGCAGAGTTAGAAATAAGCCCTATGTACCATAGGTGTGGTCCAATTACCTTCCATTAGTTCAATCAAGTCAACAATGTATACTATATATATTTAATTAAAAATTAAATTTTATTCCACTGGTATATCTGGGGCTCTGGGCAGGACAGCTAACCATAGGACCCCTGGGCTGATCACTTAGTCCAGGGGACTGAGACCCCCCCACACACACCAGGCGGGTCTTCAGGGTCACGCCTTCCCCAACAATGCCTGGTTAATCAGACCCTGGGGGGTGGGGAGGGAGAAATTCCTTCCATCTGTATCCACAAACTCCTGAGACAGGGGCTGGCTGCACCCAGAAGACTCCACATGCCAGGACTTTCCGGTGCTTTTTACTGGTATATTGGGGGCTCTGGGCAGGACAGCTAGCCATAGGACCCCTGGGCTGACCACTTAGTCCAGGGGACTGAGGCCCCACCACACCAGTAGTGTGGAATTTCTTCCCCTCTGCATACTGGACCCCATTCAGGTGTTCTTTACTTACTAGTATTTATTTTCAAAAGTGCGCGGACGCATTTGCGCCTGCACGACTTCTATCCTTTTTAACAACACCCAAAAGTGTTCTTAAGTCTCGACTGTTTCTAGGGAAAAAAAAATGGAATTACTTAGATTTGAAGGATAATATTCAAATAAGTCACTAAAATCATTGTATAAGTAGCTGTAACCTCCTATACAGTGGTCCTCTCTGCTTGCCAAGCCTAATTTATAAACAATTCATCTATACAATATATTTAACACCTCTGATATATTTCCCCTCCATCACATGGAGTTCCTTCTTCTCCCTCATCTCCCAATTCCAATTCATTATCTTCCCCTCTTTACGCTCAGTTCTTTAATTTGTTAGGCACCATGACCACCCAAACATATTCTTTCCTTTCGCACACCCCTACAAAGCTCATTATTACTCCTTAACTCTCTCACCCCCAACCATCAGAACCCCACATTTACCCTCTTTAACTTCAGTACTACACAGTAATAATCACAGACCTAAATCATGCATTGGATTTAACAACCCCCAACTATTTCAAAAGACATAAAATGGACATATATGTCTTTTTAATATTTTATGTGTATTTTCTTTAACAGCTATAACTCTTTCTCAATATTCCTTTACTGTGACGATTCTACCCACTTTTTATTTTGTCTTCTCTTTGTGAGCTGTTCAATAATGAATTTTGGGGGAAGAGTCTCTCAGTTTAATGCTTATGATTGAACCATGTCATAGGGATTGTTGGACTTGTTCTTATGGCCTTCATATGAGTTGATAGCGCCTCGTGGCATTGTTCCTTGTTTGCATATGCACATTAAAATGGGAAAATACTATCCATACAAATAAGTTCTTATCTAATAGAGGTTGGAACGCACAATTCTCGTAGTACAATGGGACCTTACACCCTGAACCTCGATATAATGATCTGGCACAGACCTCAGAAGAATGGACATCCTCCATCCACCCCTGAACCAGGCAAGCTATCTATGAAACATCCAAGGTTTTTTATAACATCTGGAAGCAATCCTCTACCATGGCTCTGACATCGACCTGCTCAAAAGAGACTTCCCTTAACACTAAGAAGACTTGACAACAACAATGACCTGCTCTACAAGACAGGGTCTTCTTCATTGCCCTTTAAATTGAGGTGAAATGAGAAGACACTCTGCACCATTCTGAATGCGATATAGATTCCATGATCTTTAAGACAGAAACATGATACCAGCAACAGAGACTGTGTGAAAAATAAAAGGGTATCGGCAACAGACAATGGCCTGGATTGGACAAACTAGTTTGCCTGGAGCCTAGAGTTGGTGTTGTGCTGGAAACTTCAGGGGTAGGGTCTCCTTGTATTTAGGCCAAGGTTTTCCCTTTCCATGTCCCTCATATTTTGGTGGGCCTATGCAAACAATAATTGCCATTCTGACACCATTTTTACTGTGCTCTTTTGACTCTAATCCTTAGGAAAAACAACCCACTTAAGCTTTTGAGCATGTAGGCATGTACATGGAAATGTAAAAAAGTACTTTTCCTTCAATGTTTAAAGAGTTACATAAGTCTTATTCCTTCAGATTGTTTTGTGTGATGCTAAGAAATATTACATGCTACTATCTGGGGATTTGAGGGACAAAGTAATTGTACATGGGTTCTGTTTTATTTTTCTTAATATTCTTTGGCTGAAAGTTCAAAGTTAAGACACTAGCAATGGGACTACTGAGAATTCTGTTTATGGGTGATTGTCCTTCCACTGTAAATTTACCTTGTCCTCATTCTTTGCATCTTTGTTCTCATAATTAAAAATAAAAATAAAAAAATTAAATTTTAGAAATCTTTTTAATTATATAATTTGCTATGTTTTTTCTTTGTTTTGGTTTTGGTTTTAGTTTTTGGGTCATACCTGGTGACGCAAAATATGAAATATGAAATAATAAAACCACACACAGAGTATGTGGGGTCAATACGTTTTCTGGCAGGAGAGTGACAAGTTTAATTTTTTGAGCTGGTAGATTATTAGGGGTAAAATTAGTCATAAATGAAGAATAATTATAATCACAAAGCAAAGTACAACAGTAACAATACCTAAGATATGGGCGAGACTGTAAAATTTCTAAGTTACAAAGGAGAAGGTTACAATTCAAGGCAACTCTTTGCAAGCTTACTTCAAATGCAAAATCCAGATTAGTAGGAACTAGGAAATATCTAGGAACTTGATCTCCACCTGGCTGGACTCTATTGTTTTAGAGGTCAAGTAAAGGAAGGAGCTAAATCCCCTAAATTGTGGTTAGATATGGTTCCTTTTTTCTAAGGAGAGTCAATAGCCCAGGGGTCTGCTCTCTGGCTTTGCCCTTAATTACCAGAAACTGCAGCTGCAAGGACATATTTGAAAAAGAGAAAAAAACATTGTCTTAATTTATAGGTTCTAAATATTATCCAGAAAAGGAGGTTCTCTTAGTAATCTTTGGTGCTGGGATTTCTGAGTCAAATTATTTGACAGAGGCCACAATCTTGCCAGAGATTTACAAAGGAGAGATAGCCAAATAACGACCAAAAATGTAATACCAATCATCTCTTCGGAAATTCCTCAACCATCCACGCAGGGGAAAAAGGCGTCCACAGCACGCCTTTTGAGTAACCCCGTGGGGATTATTTCAGTTCTCCTCACCAGGAAAATCTGAGGATACATCTGGTGGGCTGAGCTCCCATAAAAGTTTATGTATGCGTGATATTGGGCCACACTGGTGGCACTCAGGAGTTTCTCCTGCTCTTCATTCAGAAATCACTCCTGGTGTTGGTCAGGGGAATCATATGGGATGTCAGGGATAGAACGTGGGTCAGCTACATGCAAGGCAAACTACCTCCTCATTGAGCTATCAGTCCAGTTCAACAGTAAAGATAATTCTATTAAAAATTAACTAATGCAAAAGAACAATGATATATCTTTTTCATGTAATACAAAACTACTTCACCTACAATTAATGAGCCATCTCCCTGAATGTCTACTCTCTGTTCTTATTAAACATTTTATTAAAAGTCCTAGCAATAGTAACCATGAAAGAAAAGGAAAGTAAAAGAGTAAAATTTGGAAAGGAGAAGCAATTTATCTCTATTTGCAGATGACATGATAATATTTATAGAAGACCCTCAGAGTTTTCAAAAAAAAAATGCTCCTAGAAACTATAATCCAATATGGCAATGTGACCAGCTACAGTTAATACAAAATTGGTTTCATTCCTTTACATACATAATGAATCATGGTAGAAAGAAATAACAGTGTATCCAATTCAAAATGCTCTCCAAAAATTAAGTACTTTGGAATATACTTAATAAAAACAGGTAGAAAATCTATACCATGAAAACTTTAAGATACAGAAGAAAAAAATAGAAGTCTTTAGGAAATGAAAACATTTTTCTATGACCTTGGATTGGAAAAATCAATATTATTAAATTGAGCATGCTAGCTAAACTACCAGATTCAGTGGACTCTCTAGAACAATTCAGATATTGTTTAAGGATTTAGAACAGTCTATAATAAATGTTGCATGAAAATAAAAATATTTTAAAGGATCAAAAACATATAGAAAAATAAGAAATTTGGGGTAACTAATTACTTAGCTTGGTATTATATTATATATAGTGATCAAAGCAGCATGGTATTGAAATGATAGTCTCTTTGACCCATAGTTAAAATGGAATAGCCATTAACATATTCCCACATATATGATCAACTAATTCTTGACAAAAAGCTGAGAGCATAAAATAGAGGAATGGTAGCATGTTCATCAAATAGTTCTGAGAAAATTGGATAACTATGTGTTAAAAAGCAAATCTGGATCCTTATCTCATACCTTACACAAAAGTCAATTCAAATTGGGTCAAATACCTTAAAATCAGATCCAAATCTATGAAGCACACTAAGAAAAATGCTTCAAGATCAAGATCTCAAAGGTTTCTTCAATGATACAATGGTAATAACAAACAAAAGAATTAAAAGTAAACAAATGAGACTATATCATATTAAAAGAGTTTCTGCATTGTAAAAGAAAACTAGGTCAAACTAAATCACAGATTACTGAATTTGCATCAAACACATGAGCTATGGGGTTGATATTCAATCTATATAAAGTATTCACAAAAACCAACATCAAAAAATTTCTAAAAACTATCAAAAAAGGGGAGAGTGGAAATATTAGTTATAGGGTTGATATCTAGGATATATAAAGTACTCACAATGGATCATCCCGCAAAACCTAAAAAATCCATTAAAATGGGGAGAGGGAATGAATAAATGCTTTTCTGAGGAAGACCAACAGATGGCCATCTGGCACATGAATAAAAATGCTCATCATCACTAATCAGTAGAGAAATCTAAATCAAGACAATGAGATGTCATTTTATACCTGTATTGATGGCACATATCAAGAATACTAGGAATAACAACAGCAAAAAATAATACTAGGAACAATTTGTGTTGGCAGGGATGTGATTAAAAGGAATTCCCATGCCCTGCTGGTGGGAATGCTGTCTAGTCCAACCTATATAGAAAACAGTATGGAGGTATCTCAGTAAACTCAGAATTGACCTGCCATATAACCAACGATATGTATTACTTTTGAGTACCTATCTCTGTGGCAGAATAATTTTCATCCAAGATGGCAGATTAACACATATTTATTGCAGTACTCAGTATAATAGATAAGAGCTAGAATCAACTTAGATGTCTAACAACAGACTAATGGATCATGGAATACTGGTGCAAATATTGGATGGAGAGTACTTTGCAAAAGCCAGGTCCCCTGTTTGTGACATCAGGCTGGGAATTTCTGCGAATCCACGCATGCCTAGTGGGCTGACTGCAAAGAACTGTGAGTCCTATCTTTGTGTTTATTTGTCCTCTTCTGTCGTGCGGTTCTCGTGGGAGTGGGCTGAAGGAGACTGCAGAAGAGCACTTTGGCTCCGTTTCACTATGCAGCCATGCACTCTTTCTAAGAAAAGAACATCATTGCAACAAGAAGAGAAAAAAATCACACTAAGGACTGTGCTGGATCACTGAAGTCCAGCATTTCTCTCTGGACAGTCTTCTCTGCTGTGTGCCTAGGCCCAAGATTTGATCATGTGAGAGGCCTCATCCACGGAGGACTCCACTCCCTTGTAAGCAAATCGACACACCGGAAAGGGCAGAACCAGAGGAGTGTGGCTGCTCACATCATCTAGCCAATGAATACCACCACAACATGTAGAAAAACACACAATACTAGTGTGGCAATGGAGAAACAATGCAGGCCAGCATCAGACATAGAGAACTAAGATGACAATTCTCATGACCAGATAATGACCAACGAACAAATCAATCTCTCAGATGAGGACTTTAGAAAAGCAATATGGAAGATACTGAAAGAACTCAAAGAAACCATGGACCGAGTTGAACAGAACACTAATAAGAACCAAGAAAATATGATGACAGAAATCACAAAACTCCAAACTGAAATAACATGTCAACTAACAGGGCTGAAAAACTCAGTAAATGAATTGAATGGTAAAATGCATAAACTCAACACCAGGGTAGTAGAAGCTGAGAATAGAATTGGTGCTGTGGAAGATGAGATAAATAACAACTTCATACAGCGGGAGAGATTGGAAAAAAAAACTTAAACAAATGAACAGACAATGGAAAAAATAGTCAAAGAATGGGAACAGATGAAAATAGAAGTCTATGATAAGATCAACAGAAACAACCTAAGAATCATTGGAGTCTCAGAGACACAGGAAGAAAATTTCCAGTAAGAATCAACGGTCAAGAACATCATTAAAGAGAAACTTCCAGAACTAAAGAATATATGTGATCAAATCTTGCATGCCCGAAGAGTACCAACCAAAAGAACCCCCAGAAAAAATACCCCAATACACATCCTAGTCACATGACGAATCCCACAGATAGAGACATAATTCTGCAAACAACAAGATCAAAAAAGGAAATTACATTCAAGGGAGCATCCTTGAGAGTTACAGCAGACCTGTCACATGGAATACTCGAGGCCAGAAAGCAGTGGTGGGATATTGTGACAAGACTGAATGAAATGAATGCTTCACCTAGAATACTGTACCCAGCAAAACTCACTTTCCTGTTTGACTGAAGAATACATGGTTTCACAGACAAAAAAACAGCTCAGAAACTTTACAGACTCAAACCCACACTTAAGAGAAAAACTGAAAGACCTTATTTAAGACAAGACTAACCAAAAGACAAACCAAATTTCGATATAACGATGCCATCAAATCCCAGGATAATTCTTTCTCTCAATGTCAATGGACTAAATGCAACAGTTAAGAGACACAGAGTGGCTAAATGGATCAAAAAACTCAATCCAACTTTTTGCTGTCTACAAGAAACACACCTAAATAGTCAGAACAAACATAGACTCAAAATAAAAGGCTGGAGGAAAATTATCCAAGCAAACAACACTCATAAAAAAAGCTGGAGTGGCCATACTAATATCAGATAATGCAAACTTTATACCCAGGAATGTAGTAAAGGACAAAGATGGACATTATATTTTAATCAAGGGGTATGTAGAGCAGGAATAAATCACACTTTTAAACAAACATATATGCACCGAATGAGGGTCCAGCAAAATATTTAATACAATTGTTGACAAAGCTGAAAAATAAATCAACAACAACATAATAATTGTGGGGGACCTCAACATAGTTTTGTCAACAATGGATAGGTCAACAAGACTGAAACCCAACAAGAATATACTGGACCTGAGGAGAGAAATGGAAGAAAGATGACTAGTGTATATGTGTATATATATATATATATGACACTCCATCCCCAGAAACCTGGATACACATTCTTCTCCAATGTACATGGGGCATTCTCCAGGATAGACTACATGCTGGCACATAAAACATATGTTCATAATATCAAGAGGATAGA
>PVKC010020396.1:0-18639 GCA_004027635.1 Crocidura indochinensis
TACACTAGCAGCATGTAATAAAGGTTAAATATTAGTCAGATGCTTTCAGGAAGAAGAAATCCTGGGAGGGGAGGCCATTAGTATTAGCAATGGATGGTTGCTTTTTTTAGTGCATAGTTGGATTTAATAATACAGAATTATGAACAATTGTAAGTAATATAGATTATGTCAGTAGATGATTATTCTCTTTCAGGGTATTGATGAAAACTTTGACTGCATGACACACTTGCAAAACTGTAAGCATGATGACCTTATATACTACCTGTATCAGCAACACCCTCTCTAAACCACATGGTGACTGATTTCCTCCAAGAAAATGATTGACTTGGCATTTAATCATACTTTTTTAATTTTTGCTTTGGTAAAGAAAATTTTTTTTATTAATTCAATTTAATTTAATTTTTTAAATAAAATCTTTCTTTAAGCACCATTATTATAAGCATGATTATAGTTGGGTTTCAGTCATAAACATAACACCCCCTTCACCAGTGCAATATTCCTACCACCAATGTTCCCCCTTCCAAACCCATGCCTTTATTTGAGTCAGGCATTCTACTTCTCCCACTCATCAAGATTATCATGATAATTGTTAGTGTAGTTATTTTGTTAACTGCTCTTACCATTCTTTGTGTAAGTCTCATATTGTGAGCTAGTCCTTCTGGCCCTCACCTCTATTGTCTTTGAGCATTATTACAATAATGTCCTTAATTTTACTTAAAGCCCACAGATGAGTGAGACTATTCTGTGTCTCTCTCCCTCTGACTTATTTCACTCAGTAAAATAGATTCCTGTACATCCATGTATAGGAGAATTTCAAGACTTCATCTCTCTTGATTGCTGAATATTTCATTGTGTATGTACCATAGTTTCTTTAGCTATTCATCTGTTGAAGAGCATCTTGGTTGTTTCCAAAATCTGGCTATTGTAAATAGCACTGCAATGAATATAAGTGTGAGGAGGAAGGCATTTTTTTAATGTATTTTTGTGTTCCTAGAGAATATCCCTAGAAGTGGTAATGCTGGATCATATGGGAGTTCAATTTCCAGTTTTTTGAGGAAGTTCCATATTGTTTTCTATAAAGGCTGGACTAGATGGCATTCCCACCAGCAGTGTATAAGAGTTCCTATCTCTCCACATCCCCGCCAGCATTGATTGCTCTTTGTGATGTGTGTCAGTCTCTGTAATGTGAGATGGTACCTCATTGTTGTTTTGATTTGCATCTCCCTGATGGTCCGTGATGTGGAGCTTTATTTATGTGTTTTTTGGCAATTTCTTTTTGACAAAGTGTTTATTTCTTCTCCCCATTTTTTGATGGGGTTAGATGCTTTTTTCTTAAAAAGTTCTATCAGTACCTTGTATATTTTTGATATTAGCCCCTTATCTGATGGGGATTGGGTGAATAGTTTCTCCCATTCTGTGGGTAGTTTTTTATCGTAGGCAATATTTCCTTTGGGGTGCAGAAGCTTCATAGTTTAACATAGTCCCACCTATTTATCTCTGCTGCCACTTTTTTAGAGTGTTGCTTCCTCCTTGAAGATGCCTTTAATCTTAATGTCATTGAGTGTTTTACCTACATGTTGTTCTATATATTTTATGGTTTCAGGCATGATATAAAAGTGTTCAATCCATTTGGATTTTGATCTTTTTGCATGGTGTTAGATGGGTGTCTGAGTTCACTTTTTGCAAGTGGCTAACCAGTTGTGCAAACACCTCTTGTTGAAGAGGCTTTCCTTGCTCCATTTTGGATTTCTTGCCCCTTTATCAAAGACTAGTCGATTGTATGCCTGGGGAACATTCTCTGAATACTCTGGTTTATTTCACTGATCAATGGATCTGTCTTTATTCCAATACCATGCTGTTTTGATAACGATTGCATTGTAATACAATTTAAAATTGGGGAAAATAATGCTACCACATTTCTTTTCCCAAGGATTGCTTTAACTATTCTTGGGTGTTTATTGTTCCAAATGAATTTCAGGAGTGTTTGAGCCACTTCTTTGAAGAATGTCATGGTTGTCTGCAGAGGGAAAACATTAAATCTGTACAATACTTTGGGGAGTATTGCCATTTTAATGATATTGTACCTGCCAATCCATGAACAGGGTATGTGTCTTCATTTCCTTGTGTCCTCTCTTATTTCTTGAAGAAGGATTTTGTAGTTTTCTCTATTAAGTTAAATTGATTCCAAAATATTTGAGTTTGTGTGGCACTAATGTGAATGGGATTACTTGTTAATGTCCATTTTTTCTCTATCATTATTGGTGTATAAGAAGGCCCTTGATTTTTGCATGTTAATTTTGTAGTCTGCCATTTTGCTATATAAATCTATTGTTTCTAAAAGATTTTTGCCAGAGTCTTTAGAATTTTCTAAATATAGTATCATGTCATCTGAAAACAGTGAGAGCTTGACTTCTTCCTTTCATATCTGGATGCCCTTGATATCTTTATCTTGCCTAATTGTGAGGGCAACTACTTCCAGCACTATATTGAATAGGAGTAGTGAGAGAGGGCAGCCTTATTTTGTACCAGATTTTAGAAAAAAGGATTTTAGTTTATCTCCATTGAGAATAATATTTGCCATTGGTTTGTGGTAGATGGTCTTGACTATATTGAGAGAAGTTTATTTCATTCCTATCTTGATGAATTTTTTTTGATCAAGAATCGATGTTGGACCTTGTCAAATGCTTTCTCTGCATCTATTGATGTGATCATATGATTTTTCTTTTTCTTTTTGTTGATATGGTATATCATGCTGATAGATTTATGGATGTTAAACCATCGTTGCATTCCTGGGATGAAGCTTACTTGGTCGTGGTGAATGACCTTCTTGATAATGCATTGGCTACAATTTGTCAGAATTTTGTTGAGGATCTTTGCATCTGTGTTCATCAGTGATATTGGTCTGTAATTTTCTTTTTTTGGCAGTGTATTTATCTAATATTGGTATCAAGATAAAGTTAGCTTTATAAAAACTATTTGGAAGTATTCCTGTTTCTTCAATTTTATGAAAGAGCCTAAAAAGGATTATTATATTTGAAAGAATTCATTAGTGAGTCCACCTGGGCTTAGGCTTTTGGTTTTGGGAAAACTTTTGATTACCATTTTAATTTCCTAAATAGTGATGGGGTCACCCATACTTTCTATGTTGCCAAGCCAGTCATTGACTTTGACCAAACAATAGCTTCTTAAAGCTCTTGTGAGCAAAGGTGAAGTGATTTCTTAGAAGAAAGGAAGCAACCCTGGCGATCAATGGGGTGACAGATGTCACAGCCAGATCGCTCACATATTCCTTCTGCACATCTATATTCATTGCAGTGTTCTTTATAATAGCCAGAATCTGGAAACAACCCAGATGTCCAACAACAAATGAGTGGCTAAAGACACTGCACTATATATACACAATGGAATACTGTGCAGTCATCAGGAAAAATGAAGTCATGAAATTTTCTTATATATGGATGAACGTGGAGACTATTATGCTGAGTGATATAAGTCAGAAGTAAAGGGATACAGATTAGTCTCACTCATCTATGGTATTTAAGAAAAATAAAACACAATTATAATAATACTACAGAGACAATACAGATGAAGTCTGGTAGGTCTGGCCCACAGTATAAAACTCACCACAAAGTGTGGTGAGTTCAGTTAGAGAAATAACCACACTGACAACTATCATGACAATGGTGGTGAGTGAGAGAAATAGCTTGTCTCAAATACAGGCAGGGGTGGGGGAGGAGGAAAATCGGGACATTGGTGTTGGGAATGTTGCACTGGTGAAGTGGGGAGTTCTTTTATATAATTGAAACCCAACTACAAACATGTTTGTAAGCATGATGCTTAAATAAATATATTAATTTTAGAAAATAAATAAAATGTGGGGTTGAGAGATAGCACAGCAGTAGGGCATTTGCCTTGAAAGCAGCTGACCCAGGACTCACATTGGTTCAAATCCGGCATCCCATATGGTCCCCCGTGCCTGCCAGGAGTGATTTCTGAGCATGGAGCCAGGAGTAACCCCTGAGTACTGCTGGTGTGACCCCAAAACAATAAATGAATAAATAAGAAATAAACAAAATACCAAAAATAGAAGAAAGGAAGGTAAATAAAAGATTAAAAAAAGAAAAATAATTCAACTGGGAAGTTCAGCAAACTCAAATGTTGCCAAGTGTGT
The DNA here is from genome assembly GCA_004027635.1 of Crocidura indochinensis. NCBI lineage: Eukaryota > Metazoa > Chordata > Mammalia > Eulipotyphla > Soricidae > Crocidura > Crocidura indochinensis. The sequence continues at coordinate 4,172 of PVKC010020396.1, forward strand.
GGACATCTAAGAATCAGTCTTTAATGAAGGAATCCTAGCTTGGCCAATTGATTTGGTCAAACATAATTCAATAGCCCTTTTTTGTTTGAAAATTGAAATAAACCATTGCAAACTACATTCAACACATTGATTTTAAATACCACTATACCAACCTAACAAATACATTTAGAAATTTTTGATACCAATGTTTATTTTATTTCACTGTACTACTTTTAAAATTTTTAATTAAGGGTGGGGTCGGGGAAAATTTAATTAAAATTTGCAGTCATATAAAGTAGATATCTTCACTCGGCCTAATAAGTGTTTATGATTTATATTTTTGTAAGCAGCACCATTTTGTGTGTGGTACATTCAGGATTAAATAGCTTTGATAAGAATTCATAACTCCTTGGGGCCCGGGAGATAGCATGGAGGTAAGGCGTTTGCCTTTCATGCAAAAGGTCATCGGTTCAAATCCCGGTGCCCCATATGGTCCCCCGTGCCTGCCGGGAGCAATTTCTGAGCATGGAGCCAGGAGTAACCCCTGAGCACTGCCGGGTGTGACCCAAAAACCAAAAAAAAAAAAAAAGAATTCATAACTCCATTAGATCTTTGGAAGGTTACTAAATCTTTCTGGTGCTTCTGAATATTGGTATGAATCACTTTGGTAAAATGTGGCAATTATTTCTTCTGTTTGCTTCTTATAGCTGCTATAGGATTGAATGAAGTCAAGACTGGTTATGTCATGAAAATATTATAAGACTCTACAATTATTTAAACCAAATGTACCACCCTATAGGAGATGTTCGAATAACTGATTTCCATTCTATTAAGGATATTTCTTCTTTGCTAAAGTATGTTATTCATTGGCTGGAAGCACCTTTAAAGCATCTTTTGGATTGGTCTCTTATCCTATCTGTTCTCCTGCCCTGGTTGGTCTTTGGGTTTTCAATCAGGTCCACATGTCTCAGAGAGAAACTGTTTGCGGTTTAAGTTTTACACTAGTCTCTCAACTTGCAGTGTAAGTACCTGAACCTGTTTTTTTCTCCATAACTGCCTATGAATTATTTTCTGCGTCAGCAGCATTTGCTTCCAGATCTTTATTTCCCCCACCATCCTCTGGGATTGGGGTGTGAGGCTTCTGCTTCACCAGACACTTTGTATACCCACTCACAACATTTAGTAAGATAGGGAGTCTAGGGCAGGAGAGATAGCATGGAGGTGGGGCGTTTGCCTTGCATGCAGAATGATGGTGGTTTGAATCCCGGCATCCCATATGGTCCCCCGAGCCTGCAAGCAACGATTTCTAAGCGTAGTGCCAGGAGTAACCCCTGAGCGCTGCCGGGTGTGACCCAAAAACGAAAGACAAACAAACAAAAAAGATAGGGAGTCTAAGGGCCGGAGCAATAGCACAGCAGTAAAGCTGTAAGTAAGCAAGCAGTAAACCTTGCATGAGGCTGACTGCGGACTGATCTGGATTCAATCTCCGACATCCCATATCGCCTGTCAGGAGCAGTTTTTGAGCGAAGGAGTAACTCCTTAGCGCCGCAGGATGTGGTTCAAAAACAAAACAAAACAAAACAGAGAAAGGGAGTCTGAGAAGAAAGGAGGAATGAAAATAATATTAATTATAGATAGCTGACTTTGATGTTCTATAAATTTTACGTATCCCCCCCCCCTTTAAATCTATGTGCTAAACTAATCTACATGAAAGGTAGCTTTTGAAGTAGAAATATCACAATTGTGACTCCGCTCACAAGCTGACAAAAAGGGTAATTGTTGCATAGATGTGTTCTTTAAAAGCCCATATGAATGCTAAAGATAAAAATTGGGGGTGTAATAGTAATCAGGTAGAGAGCTTGCCTTGCACATGGTTCCCGGATTCCATCCCTGCCATCTATATGATCCCCCGTGTCCTACCAGAAATAGGTAGTAGTAGGACCTACCTGAGCAGAGAGCCAGAATTAAGTTCTGAGCACTATTGAGTGGGACAGAGAAACAAAAACAAAAACAAAAAAAAAAAAACAAAATTGGTCTATACAACCATATGTGTTTCAGATGTACAACTTCTACCTCTTCAAAGTAAAATGACCTTGCCTCAACCACAAAGCTTGTCTTTGAAAACAATAATCTGGGAGTTTCCTTGACCAGTGTTTAGTTTCTTTTCTCAGTCTCTTGGTTTTGAAATAAGTTCTAATAGGGAGAGAAAGATCTGATGCCTAATGCATTTCACCTTAGACACTTAGCTCCACAGGATAGTTTAACCATGTTAAGCTTAATTAAAATCAGTTAAATTAAAATTAAATTCAGTTGAATCTAATATGTGCTCAACAACTGAATTCTCAAGATGGCTGCACTCTGGACTCTCTTGGGTATGTTAGAATAATGCTTATTTCTAGCCTCCACCCCCAAGATCTCCACTTAATTGGTAAGAAGTGCTTCCTGAGTAATTTTAATAGGCAGCACAATTTAGAAACACTACTGTGAAAAGTGGTGAATGTATACACAAGGGGGCATTCTCTCTGTACTGGATTTCTGGGCTTATCTGAATAGTCTTAGTGGAAAATGTGTTAATTAAATTGTGATGATATGGGCAGGATTCAATGGCCCAAACCAGGACTACACTATCAAGTTTAAGCAGAACTGAATCTATCAGGAATAATAAATGGCTCACATGAAAAACCTTAACAACTCATATACGAGGCTTTAGTAAATAACTTTAGAAGTCATGTTTTAGAAATGAACCATTCAGCGCACGATTACCAAGTTGTAACATTACTGCTGTAATTGCCAGCTCCCAAAACAGACATCTACTCCTGGGATGAGCAAAACATTCCACAACACCTGGTTCAGAGTGTTTGCTTATTTAATTTGTTTGAGTTTATTTTGATTATAAAATTGCTTATGGGTCTGCAGATTAGATCATACAGGGTGATGACATAAACTAGTTATAATGTTGGTGAGGAGTATTTAGGGCCCCTAAATCAAGGAAACAATGGGACTGTGAGATCAAATTCCTGGTTACCAAGATGACTCTGCATTACAGATGTTAACTTATTACACAGCTGAGAAGAAAAGGATGATTTGCTGCTGTGATACTTGGAATTTGGCAAATGAATAGAGTCTTGAAACCTCTATCATACAGGATGCTGGCATTTCAGTGCTCATTTTCATCACTCAAAAAACTCTTTTCTCTCCTCATCCCTATGCTCTAATAGGCAGAAATGCTTGTTACCACATTTTTGCACTTTTATGACTTTTCACAAAAAGACATTATATGGTACACATTCTTACACATCAAGCTTTTTAATTTTGTATGATGTATTAGATTTATTAATGCTGTCCTACTTTTTCTAGTTGTTGGTCATATTCATGATAGATATATGCCACAATTTTTTCAATGAATTCATGAGTTTTTTCTTTTTTAACTTATGAATAAAACTGTGCTGCAGAATGAATTAGAGACGTGTCCACAGGCACAGACTCAGAAAACCTGCTTTATTCCTCACAAGCCTCACTATTTCCATGGAGAGAAACTGCCCTCCTGAAGGCAGAGTAGTTTTCTTCTTTAAGAATACAAAAAAGTCTTTGAGGCTCATCTTAAGTATTTTGGAGGTGCTCAGAAAAGATGACTTAGGAGAAAGTACCTTGAAAGTCTTATCATGTAAAATCATGTTTGTAAATAAACCCATACAATGAACCTTGTTTTGCATTTTAAACACAAAATTCTTATAGTTTAAGTTGGCCAGGTTAGTTGGTCAGGGGAAATGAGAGACATACAGAGACAGGCAGAGACAGAGAGTGAATGAAAGAAAGAGAAAGAGGGACATAAAGACAGAGACCAGAGAATTGTTTTCACTAGCCTCTGGTCAGTGAGGTGAGTGGTACAGGAAGAAAAGAACAAATAATTTTATTGCCTGGGAGCTCAGCTGTTCCCCCTTATTCTTCCTCCCACCCAGTCGATCCCGCATCTTCAACCCACAAGTCTCATTTACACACAGTCTCGAAGATAAGGATGCTGCTGCTGCTCACCTGCAAAAATATTTTCAAAACCCCTAGTAAAAAAGGTTCTTCGGTATGTGCTAGGAAAGATGACAGGCGTATGTGGGATGGATGATGGGTAAAGAAGTGTCATCTCTACTCAGAACCAGGTACATGCGTTTGATTAGCAGTTGTTCTGCGGAGGCCCCTGGGTGCCGACCTGCTCCGCCAGGTCTCTGGAAGGTTCTGCCTCAGTCTGTCTCTCCCTGGTGCCCGGGTTCCCCTTCATAACATCTTTTCACATTTCCTTGTCTTGGCATTAGTTCTAAAAGTACAGTGATATGCCTATCTAAAAGCTTTTATAAATTGTCTCCCATTGTTAATATGTTCTCCCATTTTCGGTGTTTGATTAACATTGAATTCAGGAGTTAGAAGGGAGCAGAATTACAATCCTTTTAAATATGATTCCTTAGGTGATTCCTGGGCCACTTTTGGGAATAAATTATCAGGTATTGATTCTTACTAGAAGCAGTAGCTATGTTTCACAAATGACTGGAAGTTTCCTCCACCACAGCAGTGCCTTATATTTGGGTAAATGAAAATTATCATAATTTAAAAATAAATCCTTCGTTAAAATGATTTAAAATGCACCAGGAACAGTTCCAAACTCTTGATGGGAAATGTCTCATTGTATCTTCAGTATAGGGCTACAATCAACTCACTTGACTGAGAAAATGAGGCACAATACATTAAGTAACTTACTTATTTGACATATGATATGCATATAAATTCTATAAAATTTTAATAAATCACTCTAGATTCTAAAATTCTCTAGCCCTGAATCTTAAATCACTATTTGTAGACCTATCAAATTAACTGCAAATACCCTATTCTGATATTCCAAATCTCTTTAATTATGGTCCTAACTTCTTTGTCCAGCCCTATTTTGCACTGAGTCACTAAATGAAAGAACTTCAACTGAAAGAAATTGTGATCATGTGGCAATGATTAGAGTAAGGCAGACACAACTTAGAACATGTTGCTGGTGTCTTATAGGTCAGTGATTCTTCCTTGACATACAAAAGACAAAACATTATTTGTTAAAAACTACCAATGGGGGCCCGGGAGATAGCATGGAGGTAAGTCGTTTGCCTTTCATGCAAAAGGTCATCGGTTCGAATCCCGGTGCCCCATATGGTCCCCCGTGCATGCTGGGAGCAATTTCTGAGCATGGAGCCAGGAGTAACCTCTGAGCACTGCCGGGTGTGACCCAACCCCCCCCCCAAAAAAAAAAACTACCAATGGTAGCAAAACTGAGAAATCCTGCCCAAACACATTCTCTAGCCAAACTGGACAACTTATATTTCTAGAGTGTGTCTTGAATATCATCTTTTCTTTCATGGAACCCTTCATTGAGAGCCTACTCTGAGCTAGGTCCCTTTAAGTATAATCTATGACCCCTGTTATCATGGTAATCTGCTACTTAAGTTCCCATCCTAATTCCTCATAATAACAAACCCTGCCTGTGATTCAATGGCCCTTCCATGTGCTATTCACCTTCACAGATAATTGTTAACATTATCTGAGGATTTTAATATTAAGAACATTTATAAAAATTATTCTTCTCTCATGAGTTTACTAAATATATAAGTGCCACTTCCTTTTTCACTGCAGAAGTGTTTAAAACTTTTCTCAACTTAGCATGTCTCAGTGCTTGTAATAATTCAACTTTTATTCCCAATTATAAAAATAATCATGATTTTGGACATAGAATTTATTAACACCCCATTGAGCTCAGTGTAACATTTGATGAGCTATAAGAGATTATATTTAAAACACTAACATACATTAGCTTGCATCAAGTTTCATTTTGGTTAATGAATGAAAGTTTGAAACAAATCCATGATAATTCATTGAATGTTATACACACCATGTTGGAACACAAAAGAAATACTTCATGTTCTTCTCTACCATGATTGAAAATAAATAATGTTTTATGAAAATACATCAACCCTTTCCATGGATAAATTTTCAGATAATCAGGCAAATGTAGCAATGATAATTACAAATAATGAGGCATGCTTCTTCCTAGGATCACTGAAGAAATTATGTAAGAGAAAGTAGAACTATAAGAATTACTAAGGGTCTTAACAATGATTTTTTCTAGTAGCAAAAGAGATTAGAGAAAATAAAATTATGTGAATGGTTAAGTATTCCATATTTATTTATTTATTTATTTTTTGGTTTTTGGGCCACACCCGGCAGTGCTCAGGGGTTACTCCTGGCTGTCTGCTCAGAAATAGCTCCTGGCAGGCACGGGGGACCATATGGGACACCGGGATTCGAACCAACCACCTTTGGTCCTGGATCGGCTGCTTGCAAGGCAAACACTGCTGTGCTATCTCTCTGGGCCCCTAGGTATTCCATATTTAAAGAGATAATTTTACATATGGATGGCAAATTCTTATATTCCAAAAGTAACTCTCTCAATGGATTCGAATCCCATATTGCAACATTTTACCAAAGGTGGAGTTATCGGTACATATGACACATATAAAGGTTTGGTCCTGACCCCCAATTCAAGCTGTCAGTTTTTGAGAAAGTAGATTTTATTTTTCTGTTAAAACTCCAGACATAAAATATTGAAATTGTTGCATAATTTTATAAATTTAGCACAAAAATATAAAACAAAAATTACCATCTTAATAGGATGATTATACAATTGATACAAGAGTCAAAGTGTGTGTCTCAAGAACCTCCAATAATGTATTGGTGCCCTCTAAATGACTTGCTTCTTGGACAATCCCTCCTTATATATATTTGGTAGGGGTATTTTAGACCACATCTGGTGGTGGCCTAGGAAGGCTTTCTCTCAACTTTGCACTAAGGGATCACCCCTGGAAGTGATTGATATAACATTTAAAAGATGGGATTCAGAACTCAGCTTGACTGCATGCAAGCACCTTTACCACTATACTAATTCTCTGTCCTATCTTTCTTATGTATGTTCTCTAGACAGGAGTTGAGTAATTCTAGAGAGAGAAGGATGGAAGTTATGGAAACATAAAACAGGATTATAATATATTGAATATAACATAAAAAAGAGTCAAGAAAGAAGAAATTATGGTGTTGGGGATGACAATCTTTGTAACATCCTCTCCTATAGTAAGAACAATTCCAGATGGCACTTTCTCAAATTTTAGTGGCCTTGTGAATCACAGAGGATTTTCTATCAATGCAGATTCCTTATAAGGCATCTTGGACTTGGTTAAAATTCTAGTTAAGTCAATCTAAGAATTTACAATTCTAATAAATGTGTCCATGCACCAAATTTTGAAAGGCAAAGCAAGACTCTGTTGGTTCTTCAATTTTCCATCATATAGAAAGCACCTTGGGGCTGGGCGGTGACGCTGGAGGTAAGGTGCCTGCGCTAACCTAGGATGGACCATGGTTTGATCCCCCGGTTCCCCATATGGTCCCCCGTGCCTGCCAGGAGCGACTTCTGAGCGAATAGCCAGGAGTAACCCCTGAGCGTCACCGGGTGTGGCCCAAAAAAAAAAGAAAGCACCTTATGATGTCTAAAAATACAAAAGACTAAGATCTTTCCTTAGAGATACTTTATTTTTAAGTTCCATAGGCAACTGGAATATATATATTATATAAGTTTAAAACATATATGTGTGTGTGTGCGTGTGTGTGTGTGTGTGTGTGTGTGTGTGTGTGTGTTTGAAAGCCTTCATTCCATAATGGTTGATTTCGTTGATAGCCCAGGAGTCTAGGTCCCAACCATACCAAAGTCCTTCCTCCATGCCCTTTTACTCCACATACTTAGAGCAAAGAGTGTCCAGGTAAATAGAGCATTTTGGCATACAATATCAGTCTAAGAAGGGTCTTCAGGATAATTCAAGGTTGATTTTGTTAAATAGTGAAGAATCCTTGCTCTGAAGGTGAGATACTAAGAAAAACATCAGTAACTGGTCTACTAGTCAATCCTTTGGACCATTGGAATTCAGGGCTCTGTTTCAAGATCACTCTTAAACCCAAGTCTTCCATCTATCCATTTAGTTGGTCTAAGAAATAGGGAAACTTTCCCTGACTTGTGCTTAAATGAACCTTTACAAAGATGTCCTATAGCACATAAATAAAAACAGAGACATTTACAATGAATTTGAAAAAACAAGAGGAAAAATAAAATATTAATAATGGAGCGGGGGGCCCGGCGGTGGCGCTGGAGGTAAGGTGCCTACCTTGCCTGTACTAACCTAGGACAGACCGCGGTTCGATCCCCTGGTTCCCCATATGGTCCCCCATGCCTGCCAGGAGCGACTTCTGAGCGAATAGCCAGGAGTAATCCCCTGAGCGTCATCAGGTGTGGCCCAAAAACCAAATAAATAAATAAATAAATAAATAAATAATAAATAAATAATGGAGCATATGAAAACTACAGAATACTGTCTGTCCTTGAACTTGACATCCTGCACATTAGCAACACCGCGGTTGTACCACTCCTTCACTGAAGAATATGGAGGGTGTATAGTTGTAAACAAGAGGACTTGAGTAATACAAGTAATTGCTGAGCCACTATTTTAAATGGTTTTATGCAATGTTCCCCAGTTTGCAATTGACTGGATCATAGGCCTCTGAAGCATAATAAGATAATATCAGGAGTGTTCATGGTATGTGGAAATCTAAGTAGGATTAGCATTAACTACTCATTTGCAGAATCCTCCAAGCTCAGACAATGCTACCTATAGTGGCATCTTTTCTTGATTTCATAGATTCCCTGAAAAATTATGAAAGTAGATCCTAAAACTCAAGGCCTTGGGCATTTAGAAAAAGCCCTTCATGTATCAGGTGATGATATTTTTCTGCTGAATTTTTAAACATAGTTCATGGAGCTTCCTATGGTAAGAATGAGTTGCATGCTGAGATCTTTTTCCTTTTTCTTCTTGAATAAGTTTACAGTTGTCCTAGTAGATAATGAGAATGTGTTAGCATGCGCAACAAGGCAGGAGTTATTATTTCTGTCTGACGTTATTTCCTACTGAGTTCAATATGGAGGAAAAAGAAAGACTCACTTCTCCTGAAATAGAAATATATTATAGAAAAATATATAATAGAAAAATAATATAGGGAGGTAAATTTCAATATATTCCCAAGAATATTATTTTAATTTCGTAAAAAATACCATTCATTTAATTTTAAATACGTGGGAAAGATTTGAGATGAGCTTTATCACAAGGTGCATCAATAAAGCCATTTCCTGTTCATAGTATGAGACTTGCTTGTTAAGCCTCAGCTAAAGGTCATCTGACACTGTAGTCTATTCTCTTTGAGCAGGAAGCTTTGAAAGGAGAACTGATCACAAAACACAAGGTCCCTTTCTGTACTTCCTGGTCTCAGTGAGATGCTATAAATAAAACATTGGTGAAATAAAACACAAGTAGACCAATCTTTGGAGATTATCTGGAAGCAATGTGGGTAAACAAAAAAAATTGCTTTGGGAGCACCTGGCAATATATTTTTTTCTCCATCTTGTCCAAAAATGTGACTGCTACCTGGGACCTTGATGAAGGAAAAAGATGATCTCTGAGAACTTTTGTTGAGCAGAAGTACCAATTTACCACCCTGAAGCTCTTGCAATAAAAGGTGCATACAAAAAAAGCAAATATGGATATCAACCACTAATAAGATTCTCAGTGAGCTCAGGCAAATGCTCCTATCCAGTCTTACTCTCTCCAGGCTGAAAGAATAATTAACTGCAAGGTGCCTGATCCCTTGAAAATCTTGATTCTGAATAATAGGGGTTTCTATTCAAAGTCTTAAAGTGTCATTGAAGTCAGCAATAATGCCTTCTTATACATAGTTTCCAATGTACTATCCCAGCATGATCCATTCTGAAAGGGCTAATTCTTATAAAGAGAGACATTGACTACTACCCTGCGGAACATATAAGTGAGCAATGGTCATTGTTGGTATTTGTGTGTCCATAGCTTCTCTTGTGGACTAATTGCTAGTGAGCAAGGTGACATGGCATATGGATTCATTTTCTGGCTTGAGAATGACCTAAATCCATGCTTCCTCTCTAGCAAAAGAGCTAAGTATAGCAAGCCTGATAGACGAAGTCTAATGATACCATAATTGATTACACTAACATTAATGAACTTCAAGCCTTTCTAGTTTTTCTCTAAGCCAGGGAAGAAGTGATGATTGTTCTGTCTGTCTGTCTCTTCACTCTCTCAGTTCTTGGGCCAGATATGTTCAATGCTTAGTCCTGGCTTTGCACACAGGAATCATACTTGGAGAGTTTGGGAAACCATATATGGTACCACAGTTTGAATTCTAGTTAGTTATTTACAAGGCAAGTGACCTACTCATTGTACTATCTCTCCAACCCCAGAGATACAATCATTTTTATATTTCTCTCCACATATTGCTCTAAAATGATATGTAGACTATTTTCCTAAAATTCAAAGTGGGGGTCTAGGGCTGTAGTAATAGTACAAAGAGTAGAGCACTTGCCTTGCAGACAGCTGACCCAGATTTGATCAGTGACATCCGTTGTGGTCCTCTGAGCCTGCAAGAGTGATGACTGAGTGTAGAGTCAGGACTAGACCCTGAGTACATCTGAGTGTAGCTCAAAATCAAAAACAAAAACAATTTAGAGCTGGGGTCAGTGCAGAGATCTAGGAATTCTTTGGGGCTCCAGACTTCCTTAGTGAGTAGGCTTGGAGTGAATTTGAATCACCTGCAAATGTCACTCCTGGAAATTCAGCTGGTTTCCTCTCTGGCTGGGCCTGCCCTTCTATGAGAGAGGAGTCAAAAATACCTACTGTATAGCTCATTTCATCGAGAAATTTTGTTTGTTTGTTTAGTGGGGCTCAGTAACTCATTTCCAAAAGCACCCAAATAGTTTAAAATTTTATAAGTTTGCACGCACAGATCACTTGGCTTGCATAGTTAAGTGAGAGAGATAGGGAGGGCTGGAAAGAAGTTTTTCTGTAAATATGGTGTTTGTGACTGGATTAACAATTTTCAGCTAGAGTTGCATGCATGTCCTCAAGGCTCTAAGAAGGTTCCAATTAGGTATGACACCTTGCCATCACAGCACCCATCCTTCCCAGAGCTGAAGGAAGCTCCGTTGGTGCTGGGCAAGTTTGAAAGTAAGTTTTCCAACTGGTGTGGGTAGAGAGATGCTGACATCATTATCCCCATTTCTCCTACTTTGTCCAAATTTCTCTTGCAGCACTCTTCCCTGCCTAGGAATAGGTTTGCTCTAGAGACGCTGTGGATTTTTATTTGTCAACAGCAGCAAAAACCTAAAACAGAAAACAATCCTGAACAAACTGAAAGGGAAGAACGACACAAAAATACCATCAATTCTGTGCATGGTGAGTGAGTATTTTGAAGAAATACTCAAAAATGTCACATTTTAAATGTGCCCCAAAGAAAATTAAGATGCCCCTGTCTAATAAACTCTTCAGGTAGGAGACTGAGAAGGAAAACCAAAAATGCAGGTATCCATTGTGTTGTCTACAATATGCCAAAATATTCTTGCTTCCTTGGATTTCCTATGACATTAATTTGTTATGTTGGTATTTGGCACTGCCGTGGAACCGTAAGAACAAAGAAAATACATTCTTTTGTTGACACTCTTCATCATGGATCCCAAGTCAAAACAATGCTTATTCAATGCCAAGATGGTCAGGTTCTCAGAAAACTCTGGTTGAATAAGTTCTTGACAAACTTATTTTGAATGCAGGTAAAAACAATAGTAATTTTATAAAGCAGATTGGAATAGTGTTAAGTGAGTCCAAAAGAAGATCAATGTATTAGAAGGCATTGGGGGATCTCTTTTTGGATGGAAGGCAAGGAAAGTTTTTTCCAGAGGAGAAAACTTTAGGGATATTTGGATTTCCCAGATAGCTAATACAAGGAGTCTATGGTGAAAACAAATTTAACATAGACAAGCAATAGAAATAAGGTAAGTGTAATAAGAGATTAATGGTTAAAACAGAAAAGAAATTATGGGAAAAATAGGCAGGTGCCAAGAGCATCAATACTTTAGTAGACTAGCTCAAAGATACCATATTTTCCAGCATATTAGATGACTGGGCATATAAGACAGCCTCCTGCTTTTTCTGTTAAAATACAGGGTTTGGGCTATATTTGCCATATAAAACTATCTCTTTTAATGCACACCAAATGGAAATTTAATAAAAAAATGCAGAAGAGAAAAAGAGTAGAATCTTCAAAGGTTAACAGTATATGTTTAATAAAGATAGACTTTGGAGTGTCAATAATCATTTTACATTTGTCATTTGTAGTGAGTGACTGATTTTTTAATTGTGATCTACACTGAGAGCAGGGAGAGGGGATTCCTTCAAGAGCAGCTGGCTGGGGTGCAGGATTAATAAATAGCTAGAGGGGGACAGAACACCTCCTCTGTGTCCCATAAAAGCTGAATAGTGGATATTGGTGAAGGGAAGGCTGCATGCGTGGGTGGGACCTTCTTGTTATAACTGAAACCAAACTACAATTATGTTTGTAATCACAGTGTTTAAATAAAGAAATAAAAATGAAATAACAAAGAAGAGTTGCTAACTATATATGTGTGTCCTGAAAGATTAATCAGGACAGAGGACTGAGTGATGATGCCTGGCAGCTGGATGGAATGTGGTGGTGGTGGTGGTGGGTGGGTGGAATCACTGGTCTCTGAAGCTGGAGTAAGTTTTTGCATGTAGACTTTAACTCTGGGAGTATCTCTTTGATGATGTCTTTGATAGTTGATTCTTCCTGGAGATCTCCTACTTGGGTCTCTGGGACTCCAATGATTCTTATGTTGTTTCTGTTGAGTTTATCAAAGACTTCTATTTTCATCTGTTCGCATTCCTTGAGTACTTTTTCCATTGCCTGATCGTTTGTCCTAACATTCTTTTCCCATTTCTTCTGCTGTGTTTTTCTGCATCTCATCTCCCAGTACTCTGATTCTCTCCTCAGCTGCTGTTACCCTGCTGTCGAGGGCATCCACTGAGGTTTTCAGTTGAGCTACTGTGTTTTTCAGATCTGCTATTTCAGTTTGGAGTTTTCTGATTTCTGTCTTTGTGTTCTGTTCAGCTTGATCTATGCTTTCTTAGAGTTTTACAAACATCTTCCATATTTCTATTTTAAGTTCCTTATCCAAGAGGTTAATCAGATGGTTGGAATTTTTAAGATCATCCAAGCTATTATCTTCATTCTCAGTGCATAGTGTTTGCCTGCGAGTTTTCCACATTGTCACACTAGTAGTGTGGTTTTTCCTGCGTGTTGTGATGGGTTTTATTGGTTAGAAAGAGTGCATGCTCTTCTGGGGCTCTAGGTGACAGTGGAAACCCCCACAGCCAGCCAGTTCTTACTCATTTGCTCGCTGGCAGCTTCAGAATGCAGTGTTTTGGAGGTTCACTTCCCAGGCCTCTGACCTCTGAGGAGAGCTTCAAGAATTCAGGAAAGACAGAAGCACAGGAGAGAGCTCCCTTTAGGCCCTCAGTTTCCTCAGAAGAGCCTGGAGTAAGATTTAGTATGCCCTATACCGGACTTAAGAGTCAAAGTAGCTCAGTAGGAAAGAAAGTGATGTCATCTGACCCACATTTTACTTTTACTTTTCTCTTTCTGTGGAGAATTGCTTATGAGGCCAGGGATCTTCAGTTAGAATCTGGGCTACAGTGGTGGCACTGGAAATAGAAAAAATTACAACTAAATTTTGGTACACTTTTATGGTATTCCAAATAGTCTACCTTACAATCTAGTGCCTCTCCAGAACCCTGCACACTACATGCTTTTATTCCTTTTCTGGTTTAACGACAGTTTGCTGCAGCCCTTCGTCATACTCACTTTGAGCAGACTCAAGGGGTTAAGAATTCATTTTCTTTTTTTTTTTTTTTTTTTGGTTTTTGGGCCACACCCAGTGACGCTCAGGGGTTACTCCTGGCTATGCGCTCAGAAGTCGCTCCTGGCAGGCACGGGGGACCATATGGGAACCAGGGGATCGAACCGTGGTTCGTCCTAGGCAAGGCAGCAGGCACCTTACCTCCTGCGCTACCTCCCGGCTCCCTAAGAATTCATTTTCAACAATACTTTTGCTTAGTCCTCAATGCCAGGCCCTTTCATTCTAAGAAAGTCGTTCAGAAACAACTTTTCTTAAAATTTGTTCTATTTCATTAAACATGTGTCACATAATAGATTTTCACAAATAAAACAAAATATGAAGAATTAAAAATCTTAAGTTGAGAGATGTGTATTGATTTGTTTGTTTGCTTACAATTCACTCTTCTGTTGGGGACTGCTTGGCATAGTTAAAAAGCCCTCTCACTAATTAAAATGGAGTCTCTGAAGGTCTGAGCCAAAAGTATCTAGTGACAAGCTGCATGCTAGCAGATTGCGACCTTCTGCCCTTGGACCTAAAGAAATAGAAACTAATCCCTTATCTTAGAACTGGGTGTTAACCATTAGGCTACAAGATGTCCCAAACA
>PVKC010020397.1:0-18630 GCA_004027635.1 Crocidura indochinensis
TGGGACTGATGAGAGAATATCTCCGGTGAGCGTTTGCTTCATACTCAGCCAACTGGAATTAATCACCCACATCCCATAAGGTTCCCTAAAGCCCACTAATAGCCCAACTGAGTGCTGAGATAGGAGTAACAACTGAGCATGACTGTGAGAAATGAGCAAGTGAAACAAAAGAGGGAAGAGGAGGAGGAGGGAAAGAAAGAAAAAAAAGAAAACAAAATAATAGAAAAACAAAAGAAGGAAAGAGAATAAAGAAAAAATAGAAAAAGAAGGAAAGAAAGAAAAGAAGAAAAAAGAAAGAAAGAAAGAAAGAGAAAGAAAGAAAGAAAAAGAAAGAAAAAAAGAAAGGAAGGAAGAAAGAAAGAAAAAAAGGAAGAAAAAGAAAGGGGAAAGAAAGGTATTGAGAAAACTAAGAATGAAAGAAGAAAAGAAAGAGAAGAAAGGGAATAAGAAAAAAGAATGAAAGAAAGAAGAATAAAGAAGGAAGGAAGGAAGGTAGGAAGGAAGGAAGGGAGGAAGGGAGGAAGGAAGGAAGGAAGGGAGGAAGGGAGGGAGGGAGGAAGGAAGGAAGGAAGGAAGGAAGGAAGAAGCACTTTGCCCTGAAGTGTCTGATTAAAATAATGAAACTACCACCCAAATGCTGCAATGTTGAAATTTATAGGTAAATATTTAATTGCCCAAATCAGCTTTGTGGTGAATGCAAAAAAAAAAAAAAGTGTATGAGGGGGATTTATTATCTGTGTTAATGAATAGAACCCAAGATTGTAGATTTCTTTATTTATTTTTTGGTTTTTGGGCCACACCCGGTGACGCACAGGGTTTGTTACTCCTGGCTATACCCTCAGAAAATGTTCCTGGCTTGTGAGACCATATGTGACACCAGGGTATGGAACCTCAGTCTGGACTAGGCTAGCGCCGGCAAGGCAATGCAGGCACCCTACAGATTGAACCATTGCTCAGGAGTCCCCAAGATTGTAGATTTCTGTGTATATAAATTTTGTCCACAGGCAGATGAATTAAGAACTAATTCTAAAGTTTCAATAAAACTCACATAATTTCACCATATTACGCCCTTTCCTTTAAAGCCCCTTTTATTCTAACCCTGACATCACACACTTTGGAATTTCCCCTTAGTTCAAAACTGAACTGAAATTTTTATTCTCAAATAAACTGTCCATTCAAAAGTAGAATAAAAGAAGTCGAAGTCAAGTTAGATTTTGACTTTTCTCTTACTAGTTGCATATGTATTTGTGCAAACTACTAATACAGTTTAAAACATATTTATTATAACGCCTTAATTTATCTATAATATGGTTACCATCTTTTTAGGAAGCTATAAATAACAAATAATACTCCTGAGGAGTACTCAAATATATTTTTGATACATAGTAGGCACCAAATTTGAGGTGATAACAGTGATGAGGAAGATATCCGTGGTGATGAAGGTGGCTACTTGAATGTAGTGTTTATTATGAATACAAAATAGATATAGGTATTTCCTTTTCTTTGGGAATACTATTGAAGGAGTTGGTGCTGAATGTTGCATGACTGAAATCCAATCATGAATAAATTTGGAATTTCATGTGACTATATGAAAATAAAAAAAGTATTTTTTAAAAATTTTATCTCAAATCAACCACCAAATTAAAAAAGAAATTCAATCAACTAGAAAACAATATAGTAGTTAATGAATATAAAGAAAACTAAATATCATTTGCTTTATAATATTTAGCTACAATTAATTATGTTTCTATATAATAAATTTCACTTTGTTTTATACTGTACCTTGTTTTATTGATGTCAATCTTATTTCACATTACTCCCTTAAAGTCTTAATTATAGTAATCTTTTATTAAAACTTAAAAAATATAAAGTAATATACAACAAAAATTTCATCAGGTTTAGAACTATAAGAAAAGCAAATATATATATTTGGTTTTTGGGCCACACCCGGTGACACTCAGGGGTTACTCCTGGCTATTCACTCAGAAGTCGCTCCTGGCAGGTACGGGGGACCATATGGAGAACCGGGGGATTGAACCGCGGTCCGTCCTAGGTTAGTGCAGGCAAGGAGCACCTTACCTCCAGCGCCACCGCCCAGACCCCCAAATAATATTTTTGATATTTGCTTTATTCACACAAAGTGGTACTGGTATATATTATAAGAACTCTATAATTTGTTGTAAATTTGAAAAATAAGTCTTCTTCCAAATCTTCTTTTCAGTGAATATGTTTGTGATTTATTCCATTACTAAAAAATAGAATTTGTGAGCCTTTTAATAATTTCACAGAAAAACATTATTATATTTAATATGATAAGAAGTAATCTTGCTTCAGAGATATTGTTACATATTATGAGGTATGTATAAAGGTAATTTTTTTTTGGGGGGGGGAAAACCCATTTGATGCTCAGGGGCTACTCCTGGCTAAGTGCTCAGAAATTGCCCCTGACTTGGGGAGACCATATGGGATGCCGGGGATCAAACCATGGTCCTTCCTTGGCTAGTGCTTGCAAGGCAGACACCTTACCTCTTGCGCCACCTTGCCAGCCCCAAGGCATTATTCTAGCTCAAGGAAATGTCCTTATAAATAGGGAACAGATATTAGCAAATCTATTAATTAGCCATGTTTATAGCTTTGTCATTTGAAATAATGTGTTTGTTTGAACTAAGTTTTCTATTTATTAGAATCATTAATGACTGTCGGTAATAGTTGGTTCTCTAACATTTCACTAGTAATTGCAAAATACATAGACATTGCATTTCTTTTTTTATTATACTTACAGAGGCATCGTTCTCTTAAATATTTTTAACAGAATCACTGTGAGATAACATGTTAAAAATTGTTCATGATTTTTAATTATAATAAGCTAAGTTCCAACACCCATCTTTCCACCAGTGCATATTTTCTGGCCACCAATGTCATCCATTTCCCTCCCGTCCCTCCCATCTAAACCTGTCTCTATAATATTTCTAAACAGGGAAAACATATTATTTCTTATTTTTGTAGAATGAAAATTGAACATAATATAAAACATCATAAATTACTTCCACTTATTTTTTTCATTCATTACATTGTGTTTCCTTTGCTTTTTTATTCTTTTTTTTTCTTGTTTTTTTTTGGGGGGGGTGCACACCCATTTGATGCTCAAGGGTTACTCCTGGCTAAGTACTCAGAAATTGCCCCTGGCTTGGGGGGGTGGGCATTTGGGATACCAGGGGATCGAACTGCCGTCTTTCATTGCCTAGCACTTGCAAGGCAAACATCTTACCTCTAGCGCCACCTCACCAGCCCCTGCCCCTCCTTTGCCTTTTGTAAAATGTTTTTTTATTTTGTTTTATTTTTTGGGTCATGCTCAGACTCCTCTCAGCACCACCACCTGACTGTTCAGGGATCACTCCTTGAAGAAACCAAGAGAACATATGTTGTGGCAAGACTCAAAGGTATGTTGGTCGTGTGCATGGCAATCACCTTACCTGTTGTACCATTGTCCCAGCCCCATTTTTTGTTAATTCTTATATTACTTTACTTGGCATTTTAATTGAATTACATGTGTTCCTTAACAATCCTCATAAATATCACAATTCATTGCTATGTCATTTTGATTTGGGGGGAACACAAACCGAAGGTACTCAGGGATACTCCTGGCTCTGTGCTCAGAAATTGCTCCTACCAGACTCAGGGAACCATATGGGATGCTGGGGGTCATTCACGAGCAAGGCAAATATCCTACCACTATGCTATCACTCAGGCCCAGCTATATCATTTTGAAAATTCACTGATGCACAGAGTTTAATAGATATTTTAAATAAATTAGTGTAATGAATATTTTGGCTATAAATATGTATGTAATTATTACTTTATTCTTATTTATAATAAACACAAGGTATTTTGTATTAGTTATAAATATGTATAGACATCAGACCTTGATGAGGAATTAGAGTATTTTCAATAGTTAATATAGCCATAATAAGCCGGTACTTTTATTTTTTAACTTTCAAAGTAGTATTTAGGGGTGCAAGAGGATAGCCTTGCAGTCCTAATTGTTAGTATTGACCTGGCAATATGGCATGTAGGTCAACATTGCTAGATGACATTTGGACTACATCTAACCATGTTTAGAGAGAGCAGAGCAATAGGACTTACTCATAATCTACTGCCTGTGACACTTGTTTTTCAGCCTTAGAGCTATGTCTATAATTCATATATATGTTTATTTGTTTTTTTTTATTTGAGTGTCACAACTTGGTGGTGCATAGGGCTGACTCTTGGCTCTGACTCTGGAAAGTGTCAGAGATCAAGCATTTTACCCACTGTCTACTTACTCTCTGTTCTCTGTAAATGTTTTTAGTACAAAAAATTGTATAGCCATGATAGTAATTGATAATCTTTAAGATAATATCTTATTTGTATATAATGCTACTAATGCTAATTTCCAGGAATATTATTTAAAAAAGATATTATGTAAAACAGTATGAAGAGGGACTTGCTGAATTTGCAAGGCAAACACCCTACCTGCTACGCTATAGCTCTGGCATCCATTTTTGCTTTTTATTACTTTAGAGTCTAAAGTAAAGAGTCTAAAGTTTAGACTATGTAGTTCATCTCCTGTTTATTTTTAATTATAGCAAATATCCAAAATCATTTCCAATTTACTTACTAATGATTTCTGCTTGAAGTTCAAACCGATATGGTTCAGATTTTACAGATTTTCATCATTAGGCTGTCTCATGTATGAGCATTTTAGGGTAAAATACGACACAGTAAAAATAAGCTCATTTAATATACAGGTCTTCATTTTGAAATCATTGGCCTACAATTCTGCTTAACTGATACTAACATAGGAAAAGAAGATACAATATATCAGTTGGTAGTATTGCAAAATCATTGTAAAAATGTGCACACAAAATATTACTAGAAAGATAATAGAATATAAATCAAAAAGCTTGCCATATGGCTGAAGCTATAGCTCAGCCACCATGCATCTGCCTCATATGCCATCTATTAGAGATGGACCCTGGTTCCATCCTCTGCATCCTAATTGGTCCCACAAGCCTGCCAGCAGAAATTTCTGAGTGCAGAGCCAGGAGTAACTCTCGAGCTAAGCCGGATGTGGCACATAAAACAAAGAAACAAAAAAAAAAACTTGCTATCACAAAATCTGGAACAATTTGAGGAGGCAGATAAAGTCATATTGTATTATAATTTAAAATTTGAACTAAGTGCCAAATGATTCAATTGTTCATACTTATGAAAATTTGAACATATAAGGGAGAAGGAAAACATCTAATCTAAAATATACCAAATTATATATACTATTAACCTATAAATCAATGGAACATAATCTCAATCCTTAAATATGGACTGGAAATATGGAATATTTTACAAAATAATATTATGCAAAAGTATAAGGTAATTTACTTTATAAGGTACAAATTTCTCACTGTATCAATTCAGGTAAACATTACTAGTGCGACCATTATGTTATTATTTATCATTGATGAATGACAAAATATTAACTTTATTTGTGTTGTCTTATTAAAGCAATATGTCATTGTAATACAATGAAAAATATAAAATAATTATTCCTTTAAGAACATTCTTCATAATGTCTGGCCAGTAATTTATAAAACTTCCAAATGATGAAAAATAATATGTCATGCATGCTTTGTGACAATCAAAAGAAAAATAACTACACATGACAAACTAATAGAATGAGAAATCCTGTATCATATATTTCTTAGAATAGAAAATTATATTGGTCAAAAAACAAGAAAATTTATATTAATAATATTAATTATTAAATTGGTAGTAATAATTATTAATGGCATATTGATATTAATTCTGACATATACTACTTTAAGATGTCAGATGCTTAAGGTTAAAATACTTTAAACACTTGTTTCAATCCTCAATATCTCATCTGATCCCCCAAATAATGCTGAGTACAAAGCTATGATTGATTATCCCTAAGCACAGCTTAATGTGACCCAAAAGTAAAAACTCATTAGATGGTATTAATTAAGAACATTGAGCATAGGGCATATTGGAATTCTCTATAAAAATTTTAAAATATTTTTATAAACCTAAGTCTACCCAAACTTTATGGTTAGTTTAAAACATAAAATAAATGAAAAAATGCTGATGTTAATACAATAACCTCTTAGGAATCAAAATGCAAAGTAGGTTATAAAGGCACTGAACAGTTTTGCAAGATTAATGTTACAATGATGAAACTCAACACCACAAAT
This sequence comes from Crocidura indochinensis, assembly GCA_004027635.1. NCBI lineage: Eukaryota > Metazoa > Chordata > Mammalia > Eulipotyphla > Soricidae > Crocidura > Crocidura indochinensis. Next base: position 6,249 of record PVKC010020397.1, read on the forward strand.
TCATTATACTGATTTAAATTTTTTCTGTGTATCTAATGTCCCAAGATAAAAATTTCACAAGTAATAGTTTTCTTTTTAGGAACATAACCAATATTTGGATATATAGAATCTTTTTTTGGGGGGGCACACCCATTTGATGCTCAAGGGTTACTCCTGGCTAAGCTCTCAGAAATCACCCCTGGCTTAGAGGGACCATATAGGATGCCGGGGATCCATCCGCAGTCCTTCCTTGGCTAGCGCTTGCAAGACAGACACCTTACCTCAAGCGCCACCTTTCCGACCCGGATATATAGAATCTTAACTTCTGTCTATATACTCCTCTTTTGAAAATTAGCAGCATGAAAAATATGCAATTTTATTGGGAATTGAAAATTATTTGACTTGATAGTATTTCAAAATATGTTATTTCAAAACATATGTGTTAATAACGGATAGGAATGACTAAAAACACTCAGCATTCAGGGTGATGATGAAGGAAAATCATAAATGAAATTGTGAAGAGAATCGCATCATTTTTACTCTCTGTACTTTAGAGAGAAGCTGCAATAAAATTGAGAGATTCTGATGAGTCAGACTGAGCAATAAGACTGAGTCGTGGTGGTTCACTCTAAATGACTTTGTAAGCACAGATGGGTTTTAGAATTCAGATTTTAGTAATCGTATCACAGTCACTGACTGAACAGATTCAGAAAACCAATCTGTAAAAAAAAATAGAAGAAGAAAAATTTATAAAATGACTATCATCTATCAAAATAAAAATGACTGAAATCTGGAAAGGAGTAAATAAACTTTGGGTTACTAGAATGGGGGAAAGAAATGGGTCTGCACAGTATGAGTGAACTTTCACATTAACTCAGGCAAAATGACACTGCACGGGGTTCTTAAAAGAGACCATAGATAAGAGTGTTTTCTTTATTTACTCTCTTTAAGAAGAACTTGAGAAACAATTATCTAGGAGTGGAGCAACAGCAAGTCCATTGCTTGGCAGTGAATGCAACTACATGTGGTGGTACTGAGCTGTGGCTGAATTAAGTATTGAACTGTGCTCTATGGGGAAAAATATTATTGGGATGAGGAACAGTGGAAAAGCACTGAAAATTGGATGCACAACAGGATATAATACTAGGTGAAGCTGAAAGGTAACAGTAAATGGATATCTGAGGAGAGAACAGTGTGGTGAACTGTGACCTAAAAATAAAAACCACAGTGCAGGGGAACTCACGCTAGTACTCTCAAATATATCCTTAAAAAAGAAATGTCAACAGCCTAAATAGGAAATGCCTGCGCATGTGTATACAATAATTTATTATACTAGAAAAATTGTGAGATGTTTACAACACATTTATAATTTTAGGATTGATTCATAATCAAGGCAGACATTTATTTTACCAGGAATATTAATTTTAAATTAAAATTCAAATTAATCTATAAATTGATAACTCTTCTTTTTGAAGCTGTCAGTATTTAACAATAATATTTATTTGAAAATGTTAAGTAAGCTTAAAAATGCACAATTCTTTATTATTATACTTTTAAAAATTTTACTTTCATCAAAGGACATGGCAAGACTAAAGACAAGATATGATTAAGTACACAAAACTTGAGATAGGAATGATTCCATCATTAAAATTGCTTCTAAATAATTATGTAATATGCATTACAAGTGATGATAATGCTTTTATATATATATATATATGATTACTTTTTTAGTAATGACCACTTTAGAAAAGGATGCTCTGAAATGAACATTTACTTTAAAAATTAGCAGTTGGAATTTACAGTGATAATTTATATGGTTTAACTTCATAAACACTTAGAAATGCATTTTCTCTCAATCATCTCACTAATAGCTCACTAATCTTTGAATTGTACTCAGTGGGAAAAATATTTTTATCTGATAACTGATAAGAAAGCCATATTCAAAACTTCTAGGTATAAGCAAATAATCATAATCAAAAAAGGAACATATAAAATACAGTCACAGACCTTTCCAAGGGTTATATTAAAATGATTTAAACTTCCATCTAATCAAGATCATTTTAATGCAAGGTATTTATTTTTCTGATCTTACTGATAAAGAGAATCAGATGATCCATTTTATTTCCCACAATAGCATTCTCTTGAGTTTTCTTGTTTCATCTGGCAACAATCAAGAATGTTAGCAAGAATCTTATTCTATAATACTTTGTTCAGAAGCTGAGATTTTAAAGGTGATACTAGACTTCATAAAATAAAATACATACATAATTGATGACATGAATCATACATTTCATCCACATTTTAACTTTGATTATTTATTTTAGATAGTTGACAAAAATACACTGTGAAAAAGTAGAGTAAATATAAAAAGTAGTTTTGCAGCACTATTCTTAACTATAATGAAAAAAATCTATATGTAGTAATAAACCCTTATAACTTTACTACTATTGTTATTACTTAATCATTACAATAATTTTGTACAACAAATAATTGCAAAACTCATTACAATAATGATTTGAAGAAATTATTGTAAATGAAATTAAGAAATTGAGTCCTAAGTTTTTATTTAAATCAAATATCATATCTGACTTCTAGAACTAAATATGTTTACTATGTATATTTAAAATAATGCCTGTGTATAATATACATTATTATAAGTCATGATTTATTAATTTGCATATAGCTATTTCACACAAATACTCAATACATTACATGTAAAGATGTAGATATATGTTATAGAGATACAGATATATGTATGACCATGGATTCATTTCTCTGAAAACTTTTAATGTGCACATATACACAAGTAGTGATTTTAAATTTATAACATAGAACCATGTGGATATGTTTAATAGACTTAATATAATTTATAAATTATAAGATATTCTCTTTAATTTTTAATGTTTGTGTCATGCATTATATTACATCTTTATATGATCTAATTGTACTTAGTACACAATATAATAAAGAAAATTTCAATTTTATTGTCAGGGTAATCTAGTGGAAATTTTCTTACATTTCTCTGTTTTGTAAACAAGCAATAATGTCTCCTTGTGAAAATTAGTCTATATTTTAAATGAGAATATTAACTTAATCTTAGAAACTTAAATGAAATATAAAAGATAACAGAGTAATTTATTCTTAATTATCTCAATTTAAAGGGAAACAACTATCAACTTCTTAATACTATTAATATTTAGATAATTTTCTTCTCAATATTTAAATGTATAAATTTTACTTTATCTTCCTGGAGACTGCAAAATTACTAAAGCAATGGATTAAAATGGCAAACTCAACAACTTTTAGGGAGAATTAGCTATCTTATCATTTGGCCAACTCATAAAGTTTAACCTTGGTCAGTCACTAAAATAATTATCTAAATTAATTACATAGTTTGAGCAGAGGCTAATTCATATTTTAGTATACTTATTCCAGGTGTTAGCACCTCAAATGTCAACATATAAAGTCATTTTGTTTATAAAGCAAAATGTATTGCATTTAAAAAATTTTATTGCAAAAAATTTACATGCATTAATAAATAATTATATAAAAATAACTTTAATAAAATAATACATAAGTTTTGTATTTACGGTCATATAATTATAAACTATATACTATATAGCTTATTATTTATTATTAAATTATGCATTTTATGTAATTTATATATGTATATATTAACTTATAATAATTAATAAATACTCAATACCATACTTGTATTTTCACAAAATTTTATTATAAATAAAGATGGCATGGATTACAGAGTTAGAAATATAAAATTTGGAAGAATGAACTATATGAAATAGAAAAAGCATAAAATATTATATTATAATATTAGAATAATTAATATCAAAGTAATTAAAATCACATCAACAGAAAAAGAGTTTGAAAAATAATTTGAAAAATTGATGAACAAATAAGGAAACTCCTAGTTCAGTATAGGAACCAGTATGAAAAGTTGTCCAAAAGTAATAATGCTAGAATTCTCATAAGATCCAAAATTTACACTTCTTGCCATCTACCACCAAAACACAATTATAGTAATTAAAATAAGTTATTTGTATATGTATATTAATTATAAGCTAAGTACAAAAGCTATTCTATGAAAGCAACCCAAATAATAAACAACAGAAGAATGTGTAAAAAATTGTGATTTATATATGCAATGGAATAAAAGAAATATTGAAAATGTGAAGTTCATATAAATGCATGAGCACATGGGGAGGGAGCTGGGAATGTCTTGATAAATGGAAAACTGGTATGGTGTGTTGATTTATCCTTTATGGAAGGATTGGTCAGTTAGAATCTTGTCACTGATATATAAATTATAATAGTATAGAATATTATCTGACTAAGAAGACACTTATATGCATCTTGAAAAGTGTGGAGCTCATTATGCCATGAATTTCAGAGGAATGGAGTAAGCATTTCTCTGTATTAGATTAAGGCCAAGCTTGTAGTAGACATATAAATAAAAGTTCTAAGCCAAGCATAAGCAGAGTTAGCTTCACAGATACTTCCATGCTATCTTCTCTCAAAACTAAATTCACACCTCCCACTTTAGGGGCCCCACAGATCTTCCTTTGAGACTGAGCTAGTTTGAGGCAGCCATGAATTACAAAACTGAGAATATCAAATTGGAGAGTATGAACTACTCATAATGAGGTGCTATGAAATAATCAATAGATATTGATGGAAGGGTCAGATACAAAATGTTTTAAATATTGCAATCAGGTTATAATATGTATGAAAGCTCACTAATTTAAATAGAAATAAATTTTTTAATTATAGATTAGAAAACTCATGAAAAGTGATATAATTTTAAGCTTACATTTTGATATTCATTCAATACATATTTAACTTTATTTTCATTACTAATTGATATTTAATGCTAAATATCTTCTATAATTTAACTTTTGTTTTGCAGGATATTTGTTTCTAAAATTAAGATTATAGGCGTTTTTCAATGCAGTTACCATTCAGACCTTCAGCCACTGGTGCTTGGACCAATACTGCCCAGAAGAGCCTATAAAAATCACATCTACAGAGGTGAGCTGTCTCTACCCATGAAGAGCAAAGCTAGAAGAGCCCAGCCACTCCACTCCATGGCTGCTCACATTTCCTAGTCAATGAACTACAACACAACACATATAAAATACCATCCTAAAAGCATGACAATGAGGAAACAATGCAGGCCTCTAATATACATAGAAAATGAAGATGACAGTTCTGATGTCCTGAAAAATGCTGACCACCCATTTAGCCTCTTATATAAGGAGTTTTGAGAAGAAATATAAAGGATCTTCACTGAACTCAAAGAAAGCATGGAATAGACTTAGTGAAACACAAGGAAGAATAAAGAGGATATAAAAGTAAAAATGATGAAACTTCAAACTCAGATAACAGTTTAAATGATAAACTGATAAAACTTCAAACTGAGAAATATGAAGTTCTCCCTAGAAAGTCTCTCAAACAGACTAAATGTGGCTGAGGATAGAATCAGTGATCTAGAAGATAAGATGTAGAGCAACTCCAGACAACAGAAGAGATTGGAAAAGAGCCTAACAAATGAACAGACAATTGGAAAAGATCCTCAAAGAATATGAGCAAAAATAGAACTCTTTGATAAGGTAAACAGAAACAACATGAGTCATTAGAGTTCCAAATCTCAGGAGAAGCCCCCCTGAAGAATCAACAGTCAAGGACATGATTGCAGAGAAGCTCCTAAAGCTACAGAGTGCATACAACCAAGACTTTCATGCACAAAGAATAACAGCTAAAAGAGATCTGAAGAAAAATATCACAAGACACATCCGAGTTGCAAAGATGAATCCTATAGAAAAGAATATAATACTAAAATAAGCAAGGTTGGGGCCCGGGAGATAGCATGGCGGTAAGGCATTTGCCTTTATGCAAAAGGTCATCGGTTCGAATCCCGGTGCCCCAGATGGTCCCCCGTGCCTGCCAGGAGCAATTTCTGAGCATGGAGCCAGGAGTAACCCCTGAGCACTGCCGGGTGTGACCCAAAAACCAAAATAAATAAATAAATAAATAAGCAAGGTCAATAAGAAAAATTACATTCAAAAAAGCATAATTAAGATTTACAGCAGACCTGTCACAAGAAACCATTAAGTTCCAAAGGCATCTGAGGGATATAAGTAACAAAACTCAATGAAAAGAATGTTTCACCTAGAATACTTCACCCAGACCTGCTTTTAGAAAGCATACATAATTTCACCTTATTAACAACAGCTTAGAAACTTTAAAAACTCAAAAATCAGCCTTAAAAGACAGACTGAAATGTCTACTACAAGACAAACCAACATACACACCAAACTCTTACACAAAGATGACACTAAATCATATGACAATAGTTTCTCTTAACATCAATAAACTAAATGCACCAGGTAAGAGAGACAGAGTGGCAAAATAAATAAAAATTTAAATCCAACATTCTACTGACTACAAAAAACACATCTGTAGACTCAAAATGAAATGTTTAAGGAGAATCATCTAATTAAACAACTTTCTTAGTAAAGCTGGAGTGACTATATTAATAAAAGATGACACAAACTTTAGACTTAAAAAAGTTATAAGGGACAAAGAAATATTTCTTAAAAATCAAGGGATATGTACAACAGGAAGAAATCACACTCTTAAACATATATGCACCCAATAAGGGATCAGCAAAGTACTTAAAACAATTGTTGACAAATCTGAAAAGAATGCATCAATAGCAACAGAATAATAGTAGGAGATGCAAACATTATGTGTTTGACAGTTCAACCATGATGAAACCTAAAAAGAATATAGTAGCTTTAAAAGGAAAAATGGAAGTGGCCTAGTATGACTCTCCACCCATAGAAAACTGAATACACATTTTTCTCCAAAGCACACAGTCATTCTTTTGCTGGCCCATAAAATGTACCTCGTATGAAGGTATGAAGGAAGGTAGAAATGTTATGAACTACCTTGTCATATCATAATGCACTGAAATTAGAAGTGAATTACAGACACAGAGAAAAAACTTTAACACCTGGAAACACTCACTACTGAATAACCAGTAAGTCATAGATGAAATAAAAGAGAAAATCAAGATTCCTAGGAAAAAATGCAAATGAAGACACAAATTATCAGAATTGTGGGACACTGTAAAAGCCATACTAAGAAGAAAATTGATGGCTTTACAAGCACACATCAGGAAGGAAGAAGGAGACTACATAATTTAATGACACAGTTTATAAAATTAGAAAGTGATCAAGAAAATGAACTGAAAATATGTAAACAGAAGAAAATAACAATGCTTAGATAAGAAACAATTGAGTGGTAATCCAAAGAACATTCTGAAATATCAATGGAAACAAAAGTTGCTTCTTGGAGAAAATAAGCAGGATGGATAAATCACTAGAAAAATTATGAAGAAAAGAGAGAGAATAACTTAATGAACTGATCATAAATAAAATGGTCCTGGGGAATAAATACATATTCTACGAGATTCAAAGCTAATCAGAGGTTAATTTCAGAAATTCTATGCTACAAAACAAGAGAACCTGGAAGAATTGGATAAATTCTTGCACTCGTATAATCCTCCATATTTGAGCTAGGGTTATCTAGCATATATAAGCATAACCATCAGTATTTAATAAATTAAAATCACAATTAAAATTCTTCCAAAAAACAAAAGTCCTGGTCAAGATGAACTTACTAATTTTTTTTTAATCTTTCAAAGAACCTACTACCAATCCTTTTTAGACTCTTCAAGGAAATTGAGTGGAAACATTCTTAAGTAGGTTTTATGAAGCTAACCTCATCCTGATACAAATATTAGATGGAGCTGCTGCAAAAAAGAAAACTAAAGGCCAATATTACTGATACACAGAGATGCTCAGATTCTCAAAGAAAATCTAGCAAATAGAATCTAATGTCTTATCAAGGTCATACACATATAATCCCATCAAAAAATAGGGAAAAGAAATGAAGACACTTTGTCAAAGAAGAAATACAAATGGTCAAAAGGCACATTAAAAAATGCTCCACATCACTAATCATCAGGGAGATGCAAATCAAAACAACTATGAGGTACCACCTCATACCACAGAGATTGGCACACATCACAAAGAATGACAACAAGCAGTGCTGGCGGGGATGTGGAGAGAAAGAAATTCTTATACACTGCTGGTGGGAATGCCATCTGGTTTAACCTTTATGGAAAGCAATATGGAGATTATTCCAAAAATAATTGAGCTCTTAAACAATCCAGCTATACCACTAGGGATATAACTTAGGAACACAAAAATACAATACAAAAATCCCTTTCTCAAACCTATATTCAATGCAGTACTATTTACAATAGCCAGACTCTGGAAACAACCAAGATAACCTTCAATAGATAAATGGCTAAAAAAAAAAAAAAAAACCTGTGGTACACACACACAGTGGAATATTATGCAGCTGTCAGGAAAGATGAAGTCATGAAATTTTCCTATACATGGATGTACACAGAATCTATTATACTTAGTGAAATAAGTCAGTGGGAGAGAGATAGACACAGAATAGTCTCACTCATCTATGGGTTTTAAGAAAAATAAAAGACATTTTGCAATAACTTTCAGAGACAAAAGAGATGAGGGCTGAAGGCTCAGCTCATAACATTTAGCTCATCACAAAGAGTGATGAGTGCAGTTAGAGAAATAACTACACTGACAACTATCTTAAAAATATGAATGAAGGAAGGAAGTAGAAAGCCTGCCTAGAGTACAGGCCGGGGTGAAGAGAAGAGGGGGGAGATTTGGGACATTAGTGATGGCGATGTTGCACTGGTAACAGGGGTGTTCTTTATATGACTGAAACCCAACTATAATCATATTTGTAATCAAGGTGTTTAAATAAAGGTATAAAAAAGAAGGTCTTACACCATGACTAAGTTGGGTTAATTTTATTCCAGAGATACAACAAAAGTTTAACATACAGAAATTTAATCAATATAATACACCATATCAACAAAATAATCAAAACTATATGATTATATTAATAGATGAAGAGAAAACAATTGATAAGTCCATTACCCACACGTGATGGGAATGGTAAGAAAATTTGTCAATATAGTCAAGGACATTTGCAACAAGTCCATGGCCAATATTTTACTCATGAAGATAAACTGAAAGCCTTTCCTCTAAAATCTGGTACAAGACAAGGCTACCCCCTCTCACCACTTCTATTTAACATAATACTGGAAGTACTTGTCTTAAAAAGAGGCAAGAAAAAGATACTAAGGGAATCGAGATAGGAAAAAAATAAATCAAGCTCTCACTTTTTTGCAGATGATATGGCATTATATTTAGAAAACTAAAAACTAAATTTCTACCTTACATGCAAAAGGACAGTGGTTCATATCCTGCCATCCCACATGGTCCCTAGAGCCTGCCAGGAGGATTTCTGAGCATAGAGCCAGGAGTAACCCCTGAGCACTGTCAGGTGTGACCCAAAAAACAAAATAATAATAATAATAATAATAATAATAATAATAATAATAATAATAATAATAAAAGAAAACTCTAAAGACAACCAATAATCTTCTAGAAACAATTGATTTTTATAGCAAAATAGGCTTCAAATTTAACACTCAAATGGCAATGGCCTTCTTATACACAAATGATGATACAGAAGAAATGAACATTAAAATATTCCATTCACAAAAATGCCAAAGAAACTCCAATAGTTTGGAGTCAACTTAATTGAAGAGATGACGGACCTATACAAAAAACTATAAAATACTTCTTCAAAAGAATAGAAGCAAATTAGAGCCAGAGAGATAGCACAATGCTAGGGCGTTTGCCTTGCAAGCAGCTGATCTAGGATGGATGGTGGTTCTAATCCCTACATCCCATATGGTCCCCAAGCCACTAGCAATTTCTGAGCGTATAGCCAGGAGTAACACCTGAGCATGACCAGGTGTGTCCCTCCAAAAAAAAACAAAAAAACAAAAAACAAAACAAACATATATGAAGAACAGAAGAAAATAGTAATTTTCTGTTCATGGATTGAAAGGATTAAAATAATTAAAATGGCAATACTCCCCAAAGAATTGTACAGATTAATATAATCCCTCTAATGATACTCATGACATTCTTTTTTTGGGGGGGGCACACCCAGTGACACTCAGGGGTTACTCCTGGCTATTCGCTCAGAAGACGCTCCTGGCAGGCACGGGGGACCATATGGGGAACCGGGGGATCGAACCGCGGTCCGTCCTAGGTTAGTGCAGGCACCTTATCTCCAGTGCCACCGCCTGGCCCCAACATTCTTTAGAGTTTATCAAACAAGCTTGCAACTCATTTGGAACAATAAACAGCCAAGAATAGCTGAAGCAACTATTAAAGAAATGGGAATAAGGAGTGATAACACAGCAGTAGGATATTTGCCTTGCAAGTGGCTGACTCAGCACAAACTTGGGTTCAATCCCTGACGTCCTATATGGTCCTCCAAGCCAGAAGCTATATGAGTGCAGAACCAGGAGTAACCCAATGGAATAGATTTAAATATTGAGTGAATTTTCCCCAGATATACAATCAATTATCTTTGATAATGATAAAGGCAAAAAGAAAAGCCTATTCAACAAGTGTTGGGACAACTCTTTAGTTTCATTCAAAAAAGTAAGATCAGACATCATATAACACCATGCACAAATGTCAAATTTAAATGGATTAAAGACTTTGATATTAGACCCAGAATGATAAGTTATGTAGAGGAACACATAGGTAAAACACTCTAAGACATTAATACTAAAAGCATCTTCAAGGAGGAATTGCATTATCTAAACAAATGGAAGCAGAGATAAACATATGGGACTACATTAAACTGAGAAGCTTATGCATCTCAAAGGAAACAGTGTCTACGACACAAAAGATACCCACAATATGATAGAAACTTTTAACCCAATACCCATTAGATAATAGGCTAGCATCTAAGATATACAAGGCACTGACAGAACTCATCAAGAAAAAAACATCTAACCCCATCAAAAATGGAAGAAGAAGAAGAAGAAGAAATGAATAGACAATTCCTCAAAGTAGAACTACATATGGCCAAAAGGCACATGAAAAAATGCTCCACATCATTAATCATCAGGGAGATGCAAATAAAAACAACAATGAATTACTATCTCATTTGAGAGTGACTAGTATACTTAACATAAACACAAGAACATTCAGAACTGATAGGGATGTGGGGAGAAAGGAACTCTCACTCACCCTTTATGGGAATGCTTTCTAGTCCAGCCTTTCTGAAACACAATATGGATATTTCACAAAAAACTGGAAATTGAACTCCCATATGATCCAGCAATACTACTACAATATATCCTACAAACACAAAATGCAATAAAATAATGCCCTCTCTATTCTGTATTCATTGCAGAACTATTTACAATAGGCAGAACCTGGAAACAACTGGAATACTATGAGCTACCAGATAAAATGAAGTCATGTAATTTTTCTATACATGGATAGACTTGGAAACTATTATGCTGAGTGAAATAAATCATAGGGAGTTAGATAAACATCTAAGATCTGTGGTATTTACTAAAACAAAAGACATTATGGCAATAATACCCAGAGACAATAAAAACGAGGGCTAGAAGGACCGGTCCACTATATGAACCTTACCACAAAGAGTGGTTGTGAATGTAGAGAAATAACAACACTAACAACTATTATGACAATGATAATGAGAGAAATAGAATGCCTGTCTCGATGGTGGGGGAGGAGGGAAATTGGGACATTGGTGGTGGGAATGTTTCACTGGTGAAGAAGGGTGTGCTTTTTATGATTGAAACCAACTATAAACATGTTTGTGATCATGGTAGTTTGGTCTATTCATATGCCAAGCCCATGATTTACAGATGACTGGTTAACAGAACCATGGCCAGACTATACGTATACTGGGACCAATAAAAAAGCCCTAGTCTAGGGCAAAAGCTACGACCAACATAACAACTGCGGTTCCCTAGATCCTGAGGTCGGTCTGAGACTATTACAACAGAAGGGGATCCTTGGAAACGTAATGAAAGACGCTATCCCAGGCCCCTCCTTAGAACCAGCGCAAAGACCAGGCCTGCCAATCACAGAAGATGGATTAAAACGACACTAAGGGAACAGAACTATTAGAACCACACAGAAAAACATAAGCAGAAGATCAACCCCTTGGCTTGTGTAGATACCAAGACCTCCAGATACAGACATCTGATCTTATCACTCAGGATAAAGCAGAAATCTCCCACACAAAACCACCTAGGGGAGAGCAAATGAACCTGAAAGGAGTCTATAGTCAATCCCGTGACAATATATGGCAAGGGTGGAGAAACCCTGTATCTCTTAGCCAAAGGAAATTCCTTTCGAATGACCCCAAT
>PVKC010020398.1:0-18578 GCA_004027635.1 Crocidura indochinensis
AGTGCGTCTGCACTCTGAAAACACATGATAAACAATAGTTTATTGGATATACCTACTTTTATTCACAACAGTAGAGGTGGGAAGAGAAGCCCTAGGTCCAAGAAAACAAAGTTCCTACAGAGGGTGAAGAACTGGCTCTGCATGGACTCTAGGTGGGCGTTACTGGAATGTCAGAAACCAGAGTGTCGGGGCATGAATTTAGTGAACTTGTCTTCTGTGAGCAGCTGAAGGGACAGGAAGGGGCTATGAGACTAGACTGCTAATTTCCAAGGAGCTGCCAGCCTCAGTGTGTGTCTCTTTCTTCTACCCATTCCTGCATCTTACTGTTGGGCAGACTACTGAGCTTAGGCCAGTACCCACTGGTCTCGGCCTTCTACGAATCATGAGGATGACCTCACCACACTGCTAGTCAGTCTCTAAAAATAACTGTAGACAGCAGGTCACCGTGTGCTGACCAGATAAAGTGCACTCAGAGCCAGCTGGGCAGTCAGCAACTAGGGGACTGGCACATCTAGCCAAGCTAACTGGCATGCCCAGGGGACTGGCATGACTGCAGCATGGATCTTTGTGACTGCAGTTCAGTCACTGAGCAGACAATAGTGGCTATCCTAGACAGAATGATGAAAGCCGTGTTTTCATTAAGAATCTCAAGAGAGGGGCCAGAACTGTAAGACAGTAGGTAGGTGTTTGCCCTGCATGTGGCCAACCTAGATTTGCTTCCTGGTATCCCATATGGTTTCCTGTGCCTGCCAGGGTGACCCCTAAGTGCAATCACACTGCAGAGCACTGCCGGGTATAACCCTCCCCCCACACCCCAAAAAAGAGAAAAGAATCCCAAAAGAGACAGAAGTGCCTATTGGCAGTCACCTCTGTGGACACAGCTGCCCAGTTGCAGAACCCCCTACAGTCCACTTCAGAGATAGCAAGAGTGGATTGTCATAACTTCATTTGGAGCCTTGGGGCTGAGTCAGTTACTTTAAAACAGTGATATCAATGCTGTATTCCTTTTCAATCAATATTTTTTATTTTGGGGCCATACCCAGCAGGCACTCAGGGGTTACTCCTGGCTCTGTGCTCAGAAACTGTTCCTGGCAGACTCAGGGGACCACATGGGATGCCGGTCATCGAATCCAGGCCAATCCTGGGTCGGCCACATGCAAGGCAAATGCCCTACTGCTATGCTATCACTCCTGATCCATTCAATCAGTATTTAGAGTGACAAAAATGACATCACCACCAGGGGCTGGAGCAGTGGCATGGAGCGGTAAGGCGTCTTCTTTGCCAGTAATAGCCTAGGTTCAATCCCCAGCATCCTATATGGTCCCCCAACCAGGAGTGATTTCTGAGCGCATAGCCAAGAGTAACCCCTGAGCATCACCGTGTGGTCCAAAAAACCAAACAAATAAACAAAAAATAAAAACCCATCACCTGCAATGGTTTTAGTGTGACTAACCTGGCATTTTAATCAGGGCTTGAAGTATAAAACCAAAACCAAAAATGAAGACATCTTCCCATTTTTGGGCCTGGAAGAAATCATTATGAAAAAGACTGTGCTCAATATACAGAGATCTCTGCAGAAGCAATCAGATATTCCTTTCATGTGTTTGCTCTGGGTCATATCCGGTGGTGCTCAAGGATCTCTTTTAGTGGGCTTACAGAGACAGGAAGGACTGAGACTAAGCCTAGAGGAGGAGTGAAGGAGGAAAGAGTCCACACCTCTAGCCACCAGCCAGTAGGGCCAAGTAAACCACAAGAACGCTCTGCCACCAAGCAAGTGACAATAGCCACATAGGGTAGCCAGGTACATCCTACTCTTATCGCCAGCCTCCAGATCTTGGTTCCCAGCAGATCCCACCCCTCAGTCCAGTGGGGCTTTGTGCTAGCATAAGTGACTCTTCCAGGTGAAGGCCCCAAGTAACATATTCATTACAGTGAATCTGACATAGCATACCGGAAGTTCTAATCTGACAATGTGGTCCCAAACAAGGTTGCATGGGCAAAAACAGACTCATAAATAAATTTCCCATCAGAAGAAATGTTTCCATAATAACAAAGTCCTTGACTTTTCCACCAGCTCTCATCTAATCTCAGGGAATAAATACAAGCAATTAACAACTGGGCTTGGTCAGCCTGAAAGCCACCAAAGAAGGACTTTGACTGCCCTTCCAATCTACTAAGAATTCAAGAAGTTTCAGAAACCAGCAACACCAATTTGTTGTCCCCAGGAGCCTGTGGGCCAGTGTAGGAAGGACCTGGATTCTTAATGTCAAAGGTGTGGCCAAAAACTGCATGCACACATGAAAACAGGCATAAATGCAGGCAAATATGCATACCTGCACACATAAAGGCAAGTAGCCATTGATGCACACAAGCATCACAGGTGCAGAGAGCACATCCTTCACAGAGGAGTCAAGTGGGCCCTACAGAAGCAACACTTTCCCTCCTCAAAACTGGGGCTCTCCATTGAGGCCAGAATAGCTCTCTAGAGAAATAATAAGCCCAGAGTGGGGGGAGGGAGTCAGTTCTTGGTTCCATGAATCCATGGGCAAGGGAAGCACCAAGTTAGATTGTGGTGGTGAGACAATCCCACCCCCACCCCCAGAGTTCAGTGCCTACACTCAAAAACTTTTTCATAGCTTGCCCAGGAAAAGCATAAGAGAATCTCACAAAGACACTCTTTACTGAGTGGTCAGTGGTAGACACTGGGCCTCTCTGTGACCCCCTGGGATTCCCATGCCCTCCTCTAGAGTCATGGGCCAGCCAGCATCATGGAGTGCAGAGGTGGTCTGTAGAGACTGTGAGGTTAGAGATACACAAGGTGTCTGACACTCCTCTCCCAGATGGGTTTCAATGCCTGTCTCCAAGGAGGAATCAGCCAAATGTCTTTCACATGCTAGGAAAACACAGAACAAGTCTACCTGTGCATCTCACAATGTCAGAGAAACATAGGTTGGCCACAGAGACAAAGGCACACTGTATATTCCCAAGATCTACACTGAGACAATGTAAGCAGATAGGATTGATAATCTAAAGGCAACAGCCACTATAAAATTAATGAAAAGACCGTTTTCTCTGGAAAACAATTTAAAAAAATACAGAGAACTATTTCCCTAAGAGGTTTCAAAACCTGTTCAAGGACACTATGGGATCAGAGAGATAGCACAGTAGATAAGAGCTTTCCTTGCAGGTGGCTGACCCAGGTTCAATCCTTGCCACTCCATATAAACTACACAGCACCCAAAGGGAATTTCTGAGTGCAGAGCCTGGAGTAAGCCCTGAGTTCAGTGAGGTATGGTCCCAAACCCCTGCCCTCCACCCCAAAAAAGACATGATATTTAAAATCACTACAATATTTCCCTGTCATATTTGTTCACCTTGTCTACTAGAGCCCCCATCCATGCAATGGCTGCTTAAGACCACAGACAGAACTGACTCTTACGTACAATGTGTTTCATGTGTGCCAATTTCTGGTAGGGCTTAGTATATAAATTAGACATGCTCAGAGATGAACTGCAATGCCTAATAATAAAATAGAACTAATAGCACACAGTAAAAAGTTATGTGAAGATAGCCCTTATCAAAATATGTTTCTATCCATATTTTCCAGCTGTGGCTGACAACACAAAGTGCAGGCAGAGGTGGCTGGGATGCTATGGGCACAACAGGCTCAGAGTCAGCCTGCGCTGAGCAGCTTCTCAATGCTGCATGATGTGTGTAGGTGGAGGAAAAGACATACCTCAGGACGCAGCACAGCACTGTAAGGTGGGTGGGTACACTGGCAGGGTTGAGCATGGCTGGCGTGTCCGAGCGCATGCAGGCCAGGAAGGCCCGCATCCTGCGATTCTTGTCCTCCACAGCCTTCCCCAGCCACAGTCGCTTCAGGTTGGGGCAGGTCCACTCACGGAAAGCAAGTGCCTCCACCAGCTCGGGGGTCTGTGGTGATTTTCCTTTATAAGCTGCCCACTCCTTAATGATGACTGGAGAGACTGCAGGGGAGAGGAGAGGAAAGGAGAACTGGTGAGTCCCATCACTGGACACCAGCCAGACAGACACACAGACAGAAAGTACCACTTGGTGAAGACAGTCTGCAGGTGCCACCTTACTCTTACAGGCCACCAAGCACTGAGTACTCAGGGTCTAGAATGTTCTGTTGGCCCCACAGCAAGGCTCATTTCATTTCCAGTCAGGACATCAATAATCTTTTGCTCCATCAAATCATGACTTGATTTCCTTACATCACTAGGAAGTCCTCCCATACAGATTCCTATAAATTCGGACTTGAAGCAAAATGACATATAACAAAGTTGTCCTTGAATACTGTTTTATTCAATATCAGCTGTGGTTTTTTTCTCATTAATATTCTGATTACAAGAGCATTAAATAAATGATTGCCCTAAAGTCTACTATATGTATGAATCAAGGCTGTTAGACAAAGCTTTTAATATTTTAAACCCATCAGCAAACATAGTAAAAAGTGGTATAAGTCACACATGTATGTAGACATATAAATTTGCAGACAACTGTATTTCAGATATCGAACCATTTCTATAGAAACATTTTTTACTAATTAGATTTGAATAACATTTTGCATTTGGTAGCCATTCACCTAAGGTGCTTCAAGTTTTGTTTGGTTTTAGACCATACCCAGTGATGCTCATGGGTTACTCCTGGCTATACACTCAGAAATCGTCGCTGGCATGGGGGACCATATGGGACGCCGGGGGATGGAACCACAGCCAGTTCTACACTAGCGCACACAAGGCAGAGGCCTTATGCCCTTCACCACTGCTCCAGCCCCTAGGTGCTTCAACTTTAATTGAGGTACCTATCAGACTATTTTCAAGATGGACAAGGAGGCTGTCAGAGCTGAGACAAGCAATAATATGATGCAGATGTAATCCTGTATCAAATTCCAGCAGTTCCTTCATGAAGATCACAAACTGTAAGCCTCCCTACTTCACCTCAGAGGAGGAAGAGGTTCTAAGTTGGCACAATACAAAAAGTAATGACCTTTATTCATATGTTCTACTGTTTTCAGTCAGCTAACTCTTGCAAATAGACATTTCCTGAGGTAAGTTCTAATCTACTGAAGGCAACGAGGTAGAGGAGGGAACAAAAGGTTGGGCCTCCTGTGGAGAGTGGGTGATGCCCTTTCACACCAAGGAAGCAGCCCACAGTGAAGTTAGAAGTTAGACTTAAGTCTCAGAAGAAAACCACCAGTTGGCAGTGCTCATCATACACTAGTGCTGATCCAGAAACCCACTAGGCCCTGCCCAGAGCTACTAAGACATACCTGCATGCCACACAGATGCCAGTCAGTGGTGCTTGGGCACTACTCCCACCCAGTCTACAGGCAACCTTCAGCTCTTGCCCCTCAGGAATTGACCCTGACACAGCGAGCTATTGATCGGGACTGACTCAGATTGCCTCGAGCCCAGATGATGAGTAACTTAGAAAACATCATTGTCGACAGGACACAGAGTATAAATACATGATGTGCTCACTCCTCCAATCAGTGCAGACACACAAGCACAATGAATATTAGTGTGCCCACACAATCCAACACACGTGGATTCTGTCAGCACTGAAGTACAGTCACACACACTAATACCCACCCAAATACTAAGCATGAGTTGAAGAGCTCTTTCAAGTGGGCACCTCTCCTATACTTTCTCAGAGTAGCCTTCTCATGTCTACTTAGTTACATCCTGATCTTGGTCTTTTATTCTTCTTAATCAGTTCTGATTTTGTTTCTTCATGGAGCTCTCCTAGTATTCCCTTTCTGGAAAACTGTTATGCTTTGCTTTCAGTATAGAAACATACTTCTGCTAGAGAATTCCGGTTTCTTGCTCTTGGGCCAGAGCCGGTGGCACCCGGGTTACCCCTGGCTCTGCGCTCAGAAATCACTCCTGCCAGGCTTGGAGGACCATCTGAGATGCTGGGGATCAAACCCACACCAGCTGTGTACAGGCAAACACCCTACCTGCTTTGCTATTGACTCCAGCCCCCAAGAATTCCACTTTTTTTTTTTTTTTTTGTTTTGTTTTTTGGGCCACACCCAGTGACGCTCAGGGGTTACTCCTGGCTACGCGCTCAGAAGTCGCCCCTGGCCTGGGGGACCATATGGGGCACGGGGGATCGAACTGCGGTCCGTCCAAGGCTAGCGCGGTAAGGCAGGCACCTTACCTTCAGCGCCACCGCCCGGCCCCAAGAATTCCACTCTTAATTTGCAAAACTCAGACCACAGTAGGCCTAATGCCAGGTGCCTCTACCAGTGGTTGGTGCAAACTTCCTCCCACTGCACACTCTAGGGACTTCTCAAGTAGTGCTTGGACACAGCACCCATAGCATCTGGACTGAGAGAGTCCTGGGTCACTGCCACTTATGAAACAATGTCAGTCCCTACAGACCCAGTATAGCGGTAACAAGGACAAAGCCCTCACCAGGCAGAACACCATGCATTGCCACCCTACAAATTCTAGGGTCCTAGATTCCAGAACCAGCCTGAAAGCTCTGTGTACTGGGGGAGAAACAACCTCAGTGCTCTGGAGAATTGACGTCAGGCCCAGCAGGCAAATGACTGTGAAGGAAGAGTCTCCTAACAGCATCCTGACATGGATGGCTCCATTGGGACTTAGGAAAGAACACATTGTAAAGGAAAGAAACGCGTGACAACACTGAGGCTTTGTTCCAAAGCAAGCTTTATTTTTAACATGCATTGATCTGTTTTCCAACTCTCAAATGTGGGGATCTTCTGGAGACACCACCACCTGGTCGCTGCAGGGCTTCAGGCTGGACACCAACAGACATGGAGTGAGCACCTGCTGTGTTCCAGCTGCTCAGTGCAGGAGGCTGTGCCCTCACACAGATCCACTCAGGCTCCCCCTGGAAAATCCACTTTAAAGGTTTTAAAGGTGCCTTAAATTGCAGTCCTGTGTTTCGTGCAGGAATGACTCCGAGGGACGGTTCTGAAACTGATGACCATGATGTTCTGCCATACCTCTTGTTCCGGCCACTTCAGAGTGCACTTGGCTCCCAAGAAACATGCAGAGACAAAGCACTCTGCCATGGCAGTCACTGGGACATTCTCATTTTGCAGGAACCGCTAGCTGTGTGGCCACTACCCATCATGAATTGGGCTGGGACTGCAGGAACACGGGTAAGCAGCATGTGATCAGCTTGGGAGGGAATGCTCAGGTCACCATTTTCATCCTTTATAGCCAATAAGAGACAGTTCTCGTGTGCCAACGAATCAATCCATGTCGATGCCACCACCACAAACACCTCTCGTCTTTTCTAATTGGGGAGTTCATGGCTTTGAGAAGCAGATTGCTCTAAAAAGATCAACTCTCTGGTTCTCTTCTAGATCTTTTACAGAGGCAAAAACAATGCCAAGGGTTCAGAAACATTAATGAAGGTTAAATTTTTTTTTTTTTTTTTTTTTTGGTTTTTGGGTCACACCCGGTGACGCTCAGGGGTTACTCCTGGCTATTCGCTCAGAAGTCGCTCCTGGCAGGCACGGGGGACCATATGGGGAACCAGGGGATCCAACTGTGGTCCGTCCTAGGTTAGCGCAGGCACCTTAGCTCCAGCTTCACCGCCCTGCCCCGAAGGTTAATTCTAATTCCTAATGCAAACACCACTTCAAAAAGTAACTTGGGAACGTATAAAACACTTATTCTTGTGCTATTGACAAAAAAAAAAAAAAAAAAGTATCTTCCAACAGAATCACTCTGTGTTGGTTAAACAAATGACAACAATAAGCTGATTTTGTTGAAAATCAATTATAGGCTGACATCGGGAACCAGCCCAGACTAAGAGTAATAAACACTTCTTACCCTACAAGTTAATTCTGAGCAGCCGCAGTTGCTGGAAGGCCATGCAACGAAGCACTTCTGAGAAGGGTGTGTGACGAGCACCACAGCCAACAAGCAGAGCCTGCGAGTGTGCAGGGGGGGGAAGTCACAGACGAGAAAGCTGAAGACCAGCAGCCTCAAAGAACGTCACCAAAGGACCTTAGGTCAAATACTAAATGGTACATGCATGTATGTGACATGTGCATGTCTAAGGCAGTCATACTCTAGCATGTATGCTGGTGTGGTATATACACATGCACCAAAGATGCATGCATAGGCATCCATGCAGTGGCAGATCTGGATGGGACATATGCAGGTGTATATAGGTGTGCATTTGGGGAGGAGCTTCTGCTTTCCTTGCTGAGCTCTCCTAGGTCTGTGGGGAGAAAACGTTCAAATAATCAAACCAAAAACTAGCTCTGACTTTTTGTCAGAGGGAAACAGAGAAGCGGATACATGTCTGTGTAGCATGAAGCACCGAGGGTGGAGCCCACTAAATCTCTTTTCTCAAACAAGCACATCTACCTGCTTCAAGGTCCTCAAAGGTGAAAGCTTACAAAGCTTTTCTTACACCCCTTGAGCTGCCCATTGCACAGTTGTAACCATCTTAGGTTGCCACAAGGAATGTACCACAGACAGACGCAAACACTGATGTGAATCTTCATTTCCCAGGCTGTCATTCCTAGCACCCAAGTGCAGAAGTTCTAGGTACATGCACAGTCTAAGAAACTCTCACACAAACTGTTCTACAGTCACTCTATGAAAAGGGAAATTTGCTGATACCACTCCTAGGAACTTTATAGAAATCACATCAACACAGAAACATTTGCCCAAAGTATCGGGGTGAGGGGGGAAAAGAATCTTATGATAAATATGAACATAGCAAAATGTCCATGGACCAGTGAATGCTTCTCAAACATCCTTTTAGGAGCAAGACCATAAATTTAGTTCTATTTCAATGAGGAGCACCAATGACTTGACACATGCAACAATTCTCAAGCAAATTGGATTAGGAAAGATCAATGGTCTTTTTTGCCTTTTTCACAGATTTAAAATGTAAAGTCTTAAAACTAAAGAACAGAAGGAAATCATTTGTATAAGTACACCAAGTCTATAAATTGCTCTGCTTTCCATACTTCATATATTTCCATGCATGTGATTTGTATCCATCTACCTTTTACAAGTCTTTTTCTCTAACCAACTTAATTTTGCAACACTCAGGCAGAAAGAGCCCATTTTATTAGATGGACAATAATTTTAACATCTGCAAATCACTGGGCTTTACCTCCCGGACCTTTTATTTCTTTGGTTTCTGGAACAACCAGATAGTGCACAAGTCTTCTTCCTGGGTCTTTGCTGAGGTACCACGCCTGGTGTTGCTGCTTGGAGACCACATGCAGATTCCTGGATTGAAACGAGTGCCGTGGCTACAGCTGCTGGTTGGAAAGGGCATTCAACCTCTGCACTAGCTCTTGGGCCCCTTCCTGGACATCCAGACTACAGGAACTTGGACAAAGAGGACGTTATCCTGCAGTGTCTACATATACTTCCAGTACTTCTCCGAGTCCTAAGACAGAAGCCTGATGCCCAACTGGTGGGAGCTCCAGTTAGGTGCAGTGCGGTGGTCACCATATTGCATTGCCAGTGGCTCTGAGTCCACCTATCTCCAGGCCTTGCTCCATCCCTGCAGTGACAGGCGGAGTCCATGGTGCAAACTCAGCAACCTCTTCCGCACCTGCCATTTGCAAGAACAGAATCCCGCCACAGCGCCCAACACACACAAATCCTGCCCAGCTGCTTTAAAGGAATAGAAAGAAGAGAGACAAAACCCAAAGGGCACTATGAATTCCAAAGAGCTCTTGAAGCTGGAAACCTGGCCTACTTAAATGGAGAATGGCTTTAAAAAATAAAGAATGAATAAGTCATAGGAAAATGCACGGCAATGTCTAACCATTTAATCAAGCATATGTCCATGTGAGAGACTAGATTTGATGATGCATGCATGCATGGCTTCTATCTACTCTGTCAAGTAGTTCTGACCAACCTGTGAGCCTCATGGTGGATGCTCTGCGGGTTTATAGATATTCTGGCACATGACCTGAATTTGCTTCATTGATACATGGCTCAAGAGGGACTGAGAGTTTGAGACTCCTTCGACAGTAACAATGAAGGAAAATAAAAAACCATGACTCGGGGCCCAGGAGATAGCATGGAGGTAAGGCGTTTGCCTTTCATGCAAAAGGTCATCGGTTCGAATCCCGGTGCCCCATATGGTCCCCTGTGCCTGCCAGGAGCAATTTTTGAGCATGGAGCCAGGAGTAACCCCTGAGCACTGCCGGGTGTGACCCAAAAACCAAAAAAAAAAAAAAAAAAGAAACCATGACTCTTCCACCAAGAAAGAACTCCAGAGGAATCAGAGCAGTAGAACAGCAGGTAGGGTGTTTGCCTTGCATGTGACTGACCCACTTTCAATTTCGGGCATCTTTTACCTCACCCAAACCCACTAGGGCTTGAGTGTAGAATCCGGAATAAAGTTCCTAAGTACCATCAAGTGTGACCCAAAACACAAAATCAAACAAACAAAAAAAGTGAAGATGCCCACAAGGAGTCCCTGCCTCACTTTCATTTCTTCCAGAAACCAAATGCTATGGTGTCTCCTTCCTGGGAAATGCACCCACTCAGGGAGGCTTCGGCCACTAAAACCAAGTTGGGAGTGCTGTCTAAGTACCTGTCTAGGACCAGAAAGAACAACTGGACAAGTGCACAGTGCACAGGTTTGGGTCCTTTGGGGGCTGTAATTTCAGGGTAGGTTTGGTCTGAGCAGGGGGACCCGCTGGCTGGTGCATTTTGTGCTGAAATGGGGGTGGGTGGGGCTGAGAACTGGTTACTGGCACAGAACATCAAGACCTTCCAACAGACTGCTTCCCAAGATGTCAATGAAGGCAAAATATGGTTTTATCCACTTCACTAAAAGATAAGTAAGGGGCCTCTGCCGGATTCTACAAGCAGAGGTCATACTTGCATGTGGCTCCCATCATCCCATCACTGGCAGGTACTTCTCTGGTGAATGGTGTTTTATGAAGCATTTCTCTAGATCCTTGATGGCGAACCTATGGCACGCGCAGGCCTTGCGTTGGCATACAGGAAGGTTAGCAATTAATTATAATAAAATTAATTTATTTATAAAACCTATAGAGTTTTTAGATACTAAAATCTTGTTATTAGGTTTAATTGATGTGCTGGCACTTTGAGGAAATTCTTTGATTTTGTATGGCAGTTTGGGCACTCGTGCTCAAAAAGGTTAGCCGTCACTGCTCTAGATAAACACAGGCCTGGAGTACAATGAAACTGCATCTCTGGGCACTGTCCCCTTGCCCCATCTCAAGATTCTAGCCTCTCTCAGTTCACTCACTCAAACCTGTGCAGCCCTCTCCTGGTCTTTAGGAACATCAATCCCACCAATTCTGAGTTAGGAGTGCACAACACCTGGACCATGGCCACAAAACATCGTCCTACACTGGAGTCAAGAATCATGTTCAATGGCCCCAAGGTCAGCTCTGTAACCTTACACGACAGATTCCAATCAATCATTTATCCTTTTATTTCGGGGGGGAGGGAGAATTAGGAATAGATGGGCCACATCTGGCAGTGCTCAAGGACTCATTCCTGGTGGGGCTCAGAAGTCTGTATGTGGTGCTGAGATCAAATCCAGATAATCCCACTTTTTAACTATTTTGATTTCCTAGCTTCAATCAGTGTGCTTAGAGTTTATTCCTGTCTCTGTGCTCCTGATCACTTCTAGGGGCTGGAGGGACTATGTGCAGTGCTGGGGATCAAACTAGTTGTCCATGTAGAGAGAACATGCCTTCCCCTGTGCTATCTAGTTCCTCACCTCAACCATCTCTTTCTTTCTTTCTTTTTTTTTTTAATGTTTCTAGGTCATCATACCTGGTGGCGTCCAGGGCTCATTCTTGGCTCTGCACTCAGTAGACCATTTGGGCTGCTGGGGTGGGACCCATGCTGGCCACAAGGCAAGTACCCTCCCTGCTGTGCTATCTCTCCAGCTCCCATCACCCACATTTTTAACTGTCTGCTAGACATAAGGGACATACAAGGCTGGTGTCAGACTCAGTCTTGGTTTCTTCCCACAAACTCTGCACCAGAACTGCCATCAGCCACACAAGATAATCTTTCTCCCAGAAACAGGGCCCTTTTCTTCAGCCAGATGCCCCCTGTGAGCCTGTATAGTCACCCAGAAACATTCCACCTGGACTGACCCCACCTGTCAGACACTTCTGCACACCCCACACCCACCCATCTCTCCCCTGCACTCATCCCTGCATTAGAACCACACATATAGGTCAGGACCCAACATGGGTCCTCCAGAGCTCGTCTGACCTCTCTGCACAACAGGGTCATTAGGGTAGTCTTCTGACTTCTCACCTCTGTGCCCCCCACAGCAAGGTCAAGGAAACCCCCAAAGTCTCACAGTCAAGAGCCACATGGAGTAAGGTGTTTCTGTTGCCTGGGCCTCAGCCCTCTCCTGCACCTGCTCTGAGGTTCATACAGTAATCACCTGCACAGCAGCTGGATGCTGCATAGTGCAGGTAGGACCAGGACCACAGCAGGTCAGCAGCCCAACTTGTGCGGACTGCCAAGCCTTCCTGCTGCTGGACTGCAGCTCCTGAGTTCCCAGTGCCCGGGCTGGCCATGATACATCACCGAGGCAGGACATCTTGTCCACTGTAGGAATGGCCATCCTGGGGTGCCCCTGAGAACTCTGGCACATCCATATGAACCCCTTAAGGAGCCTGTGCATATAGATCAGAGACTAGGGCACAAGAGCAAAACATTGAAGAGTCTTTCACTGTCCAAGCAGGAGCAGGAGAGGGTGCCAACAACCCTGTAGTGTCTGTGGCAGGGGAAAGAAGCCAGCAGCAGAGACCAAGGGTCAGCATTGGCCTGCACAGTGAGTTGGAGTTAAGGGGGGGGAAGGACTTCCCCTCCAAATGAGACATGTGGGAAGAGTGTGAACACATGCCCTGCAAGTGGCGCCTTTTGCAGACTGCTGGTGCTGTTCCAGCTCCAGCTCACGTGCCTATGTACTATACACGTCTCCATCTCTCACATCCATGTCTAAGATGCTCCAGCTTACACGCCCATGTCTGCTGGGTTCCAGAGTTTGCAGGTCCTTGTCTGCAGGGCTCCGGATCTTGCAAGCCCATGTCTGCTGGGCTCCAGAGCTCGCACACTTGTCTGCTGCAGGTCCAGCTCACAGGCCCATGTCTACTGGGCTCCTGCTCACATGCCCATGCTTGCAGCAAGTAGGACAGATGCCAGCATGCTTCTGTGCTTCACTGTCTCAATAAGTTTCTATTTACTTTTCATTGAGGGAGTTAAGACACACAACTGGCGGCGCTCAGGAATCAAACTTGGCTTTCCTGCATGCAAAGTGGTTGCTCTGCTCACTGGCTCCAACAGGGCTCTTTTTCACTCTTTCTTATTTACTATTGGAGGCCTAATGGCCGCACCCATTGGTGTCCAGGAACCCACAGGCAATATACCTGGGAATGAACCCGTATTAATCACATTAGATGCCTTAACCCCTCACACCTCTGCTCTCCAGGGCAGAGAGGGCTTGGTTTTGACAGGGCAGAATCAAGCCTGTCTGGCCATCAGGAAGTTAAAGATCCGAATCTGGTACTGCCAGACCAGATTCTTCTCTGAGACCCTCCTGCCCATCTGCAGAACCACCAATACAACCCTTGTCCCAACCCCCGTGGCTCCCATTCCAGAGATGGACGCACCCATGTGTCTCTAGACCATGTATGGGAGCCCAGATTCCACACCTGCTACCATGAGACACT
This sequence comes from Crocidura indochinensis, assembly GCA_004027635.1. Classification (NCBI taxonomy): domain Eukaryota; kingdom Metazoa; phylum Chordata; class Mammalia; order Eulipotyphla; family Soricidae; genus Crocidura; species Crocidura indochinensis. The sequence continues at coordinate 13,724 of PVKC010020398.1, forward strand.
GTCTGCTGTAGGTTAACCAGCAACAGATAAAGCCCCTGGTCTTGACTTCTGCCAACATTTCAGTGGAAGAATTTTCTATGTCCTCTGCCAGTCCCCCATCCCCATCTCTCTGTTGCTGTCCGTCAGAAGTCGTCAAGGGAGAGGTGGTCCCAGGTTTCCCTACAGAAGGCCAAAGGACTCCCGAACACTACTGGATTTCTGGAGACGCAAAGTTCTTCTGGGGACACCCAGGCAGACTATGGTTGGTCCTGCCAACGAATGGCCACAGCTGGTGGGTGCTGCCATGCTTGGCCCCACCACAGATGGCGAGACCCAGATGCCTCTGCACACTGCCTGACTGGACTGTGCCCGGGGGTGGATATGCCCTTCCTGAGCCCCCTGGGAGCCCCTCTGTTCCAAAGGGCCACACAAGGCGAGCTCCGCTGTGCCCATGGAGGCTTTAGAAAATGCACAAGAGGTTATGAGGTACTGAGGAAAACAAACAATGGATGTCACAGTACATACATTCTGGTGGAAGTCTGTTCTTTCTAAAAGCAAGTCTCTCAGTTTTCTTTCTGCTTTCTGCCAAGCTAAACAGGACTCCGTAAACATACTGGCGAACCGGCCTATAGAGCAGGGCGGCGGGAGGCAGGTCTTTGCTGGCTTCATCTTCAATAGAAACAGCAATTTTGATTTCACCCTTTGCATGGAAGAAAGCAGAATAATGTTGCACATTTTTCAGAATTCACAATCAACTCAGATATATACTGTATTATTTTCCATTAATGATATTCCATGCTAGAGCAATTGCTTAACAACCTGCCTACATTGGATCAAGATGTTCATTTGGGAGATTGAGGTGTGCTCAAAGACATAAAGGTCTCCATGATTTTACCTTTAATCTGGCAACAAGAACCAAAGCAAAGCATGAATGTGAGCCCTGAGTCTTACAAACAATCTGAACAAGTACCTTCAGACAACCAAGGAGAGAGAACGCTGAGAACAAGCCCTTTTAACTCCTTAGGATGATTCTACATGTGAGAAGATTCGTCATTTTCAATTATCTATATGAAACCCAAGAAATGAGTATCTTGAAAATGATGTATTTAACCAAACTCTTCCATTTAAAAAAAAAATTTTTTTTTAAACCACCTACCCAAGAGTTCTTTCTCTCTGAAGTGTTACTTATTAAGTTCTCAGAGATTGTCCCAGATGATGGCCAGGGCACAGTCCAAGGAGGAATCCTGTACTGGCCACACACACTCAAGCTGTCAGGAAAGAGGTGGACGGAGCTCGCCAGAGGCCCTGTGGCTCCATCTCAATGATTCACCACATATTTTTACGACTCATGATCTTCCCTATCTGTTGAATGTGTCGGCATATGCCTTTAGCAATGACTTCATAAGCTTTGCTTTCCCTTGAGTATTATTAGTCCCCTCTCTCAGGAGGGCTGACTCTCTCAGCAGAGAACTCTGACAATTCTCTGTCCCAGAGCTGACCCCTCTCACTGCAGCCACGGTCTCCCATCCAGATTTTAGACCAGAGTTACCAGCTTGCAGGAAAGGGCCCCTTAAGAATCCAAACTTAACCAAAAAAAAAAAAAAATCCAAACTTTCCCCCATCGCAATTAAGTTTCAATGGCACTCCACAATCAGAAAAGGACCCTTGGGACTCCATCCCCCAACCATAGTAATTGGATCCCATTTGTCCATGCAGGGAGGGCGCACAGAAGAACAGGAGACTGCCTGTGGGGCTCAACCCCATCAACCTCTGCCCTGCTCCAACCCAGCCGAGGTGCTACAGGAACGTCTTTGATGTGCTGATGGGTGCAACAGGCTAACACCCCAATGCCCAGGGACAGGAAGTATAATGTGCTCCAGTCATAGCCCCTGACTTTGCAAATTCCCATTCCCGAAACAGCACTTACCCATCAAACTTATGCTGATCCTAAAAAATAAAATGTTTACCTTTACTCATATTCTGAAAATGGGGTCTAAAAAATTGTGGTCAATAACACTATCAACAACTTGGAGGTAATTATACTCAATAGAAATGAGAGAAGCTGAGTCACAAGAACCGGTCTTCACACTGTTGGTGTGCTTTCTTTCAGTTGTAAAAGCAAGCAAGGACTGCTGGCCAAGTCGATTTTGGGGGCCAAGGGACAAACAGTGAATATACACTGAGCTCCATTTCACAAGTGGCAGACAGATTGCACAAAATGGAAAGAGGAAAAGTCTCCTCCTATGTCGTGGCATAGATGTGGGTGAAAACATGTTTAAAACACATGGCAGCAATAAACCAACTCTGCAGGAGAAATCTGGTCACTCGAGCAAGTTGCTGAGTCGTGGGTTTAAGATTACCTGTACAACATGAAGACTAAGATCAGAGAGGAAGGGAAGATACATGAAGACACTCAAAACACCCAGATATAAAACTTCTGATCCACTATGTCTGCCTAGGCACACACATAGCCAGACACTAAGACGGTGAAAGAAACTCTGTGTAAAACTGTTTTTCTTTTTTGGGGGACCATGTTAACTCTTGCACTGTTGTTATTATTACTATTGTTGATTTACTGTACCCAGAGAATGGAGAAGAATAAACTACAGTACATGACATCTGACATCGTAGGGAGCATACCGAGGCAGAGGATAAAGGAAAAAGACACTGTGTGATGTTGGGACTACATCTGCCAATGTGGCACCAACACGGCATGGGAAGTCTTGAAATCAGAGAGTTGAGAATGCTCAGAAAGGGGACAGCTCAATGGCCCCAGAGCTGGCACATCCAGTACTGCGAACATACCTTGGTCAGGACATGGAAGATGTAGGGATACATCAACCCTTTTTTGTGCCTGTGCTCAGCCACTCTCAGCACCTCTGGTGCCACAGGGGGCAGGGGTGGGGTGGTGATGTCCATATGGTTCCTGGTTGGCATGGACAGGAGGCACGGAATGGGCTGCACAGCACCAACTTGGCTTCCCTTCACTTCCACGAGCTGGCTGCCTGAAGAGGCTGAGGCTGAGCCACTGTCCACCTAGAGCGTGGTGGAGAAGAGGAAGACATTCAGTGACTGCACATACTGTCCTGCAGTTGGCCAGCTCCTGGGCCCACAGAGTTCCACCCACAAGATACAAATGACTCTGTCCCCACAGTCTCCACCAGAGACAAGGACAACAGCCCCACCTGGGCAAAGAAAGGGAATGGCATAGAAAAGGGATCTAGCTAAGGTGAGGACAATAACAGTGGAAAGCCCCATACACCTGGTAGACTTCCACATTGGAGCATTTTCTACAAAACATCTCTCCTCTGCCCTGTATGTGAACAGAGAAGGAGGCTGATGGCCTGAGAGATGTAACCTATCTCTCCACTCTCCCATGCTTCCTCACTGCACAGCCAGAGATGGATACAACTATCATGGCTGGGAAAACCTGACTGTCCTTTCCAGATTAGAAAATGCCACCTAAACTTTATATAGGGGGAAAGTTTAGCTTTTTCTGTTTGTACTGGGGCCATACCTGGCTTAGACCTTACTTGTGTCTCTGCACTCAGGAACTACACCTTGCAGGACTAGGGGGGAACATATGGGATTCCGGGAACAAAAATTGAGTCAACTGTGTGCAAGACGAACACCCTATCCGCCGTACTACCATTCCAGTCCCAAATTCTCTTTTTCTGTTTGTTTGTTTTACCTCCATGCTACCTCTCTGGCCCCCCAAATTTGAATTTTATAGGAACATGCTGCTCAGAGCTGATGGCTCTGGTCTAAAACTATCCAGGTGGAGAAAGCTACACTGAATGGACAACTCAGTGGTGGTATGGAAAACTGTCAGGGTGCCTTGACACTCAATGACCGCTCCACAGCAGGCCAGTCTTTTGCTTGGAAACTCAGCCAGACTCAACTACAGGTCTTCAAATTGGCTTTCTGGGTCTGTGATCCCAAAGGACTCACCTCATATGTATGGGGCTGACTCCCACCAGGCCCCCTTGATAGGTGAGATACCGACACTGCTTTATCTGTTTTGCTACTGTTATTTTGGGGCCATACCCGGCTATGCTCAGGATTTTCTCCCAGCTCTTAGCTCAGGGATCACTCCTGGTGAGCTTGGGGACCACATGAAGTGCTGGGGAGTAAACATGGGCGGGTTAGGTGCAAGATAAATGCCTTACGAGCTGTGTTACTGCTCTGTCCTCCAACTATGACTGTTTATGAGTAACTCCAAAAACTAAAATTCTAATCCAGGCCAACTTGGACAGGATGCCACCACAGGATAACTCATTCAAACATTCTTTGATCATAAGAGAGCCCCAAATTTAGAACACCATAGAACTATTTACCAAAAATTGAAGAAAACAAATCAATCCCATTACAATGATGACTCAGACCTACAAGCAGCAACAAAGTGAAGTGTGGAATGTGCCATCATGCCTCAAATATAGCCATTCTGCAGGAAACCACTAGCCCAAAGGAGTGAATACAGGAACGTGGGAGTAGGAGTGTGGACACTGAACCATCGCCAGAGTGGTGGACTATGGGAGGAAGCTTAGCTTTTCCTCGGTGCATATTAGCATCCTTTGCATTGTTTATCAGGAACAACTATTATCTGCACAATGAACACTAGAAACAGTAACTGCTCGTTGCTTGATTTTGTGCCACCCCAAAGATATTCATTTTTCTGTTTGGGGACAAAATAAGAATCTTGGGCCCGGGAGATAGCATGGAGGTAAGGCGTTTGCCTTTCATGCAAAAGGTCATCAGTTTGAATCCCGGTGCCCCATATGGTCCCCCGTGCCTGCCAGGAGCAATTTCTGAGCATGGATCCAGGAGTAACCCCTGAGCACTGCCGGGTGTGACCCAAAAACCAAAAACCAAAAAC
>PVKC010020399.1:0-18638 GCA_004027635.1 Crocidura indochinensis
CCCCAAAAATCTGCAGTATTAGCCACAGGAGTTGGAATTCCTGGATTGCATATCCACACATGTGGCCACTCACTAACTCTAAATTGTGTTCAGTACTGTCATCCCAGTAAGAACACATCAGTTTAGATGTCAACATGGGTTCAAAGTTCCCTAAAACAACAGAAAACTAGCAACAAATTAATAAGCAAATCTTCTGATTATAATTTAAAGACCACACTGCAAAATACCTTAATTTTCACAAATTACACTATTAAAATAATTGTATTACCACCTATTAATAAAATAAAATATATTATTTCATATCTGCTAAGGAGGTAGATTTGGGAATGGATGGGACTCTAGAATGATAGTTAAGGAAGTTTTACATGGGTGGTGGGATTGATCTTGGAACAAATGTATTATGAGCAACTATGTTACACATAGTCTTTAAATCAAGTAATTCATTTTAAAATTTTTAATAAAAAAGTAAAGTTTAGAACAAAGTACACTTCCACGTCAAGGAACAGAATTAAAAACAGGAGGCAATTCTCTGGAAATAAAGTTGTATGAAAATAAGATGGCCTCCTGTAATTTTTGTTTGTTTGTTTTGTTTTTCACTCATTCAGCATTCTAGTGAATCAAGCTAACCATTGTTCTGAAATTGAACACAAAGTTAGGGGTAGTCTAGGGCAGTAGTTGGCAGGCCATGGCTCGTGAGCCAGATGGGGCTCTTTATATTTTTTTAATGCTGATCTTCTAGTCTCTGTCAGTGCGTGCCCTGTGTGCAGTCCCAGCAGTCAACTCCACACAGCTCTGATCAGAACCAAGGCCAATGTTCACGTTAGTGTTTATGACTTTGTCAGTCATTGTCAGGATGTAATTTTCTCTACACTGTAAGGCAAATTTTTATGGAATTTAACGTTATCGATAAATATCATTCTAAGTTTCTGTTTTATTAATTGTGTTATTTGTATCCTCCCAACCTATGTGGACATTTGCACGCAAAATATTCTCAATAAAAACTTATTGAAACTAAAAACAATGTACCATCCTATGTATTTTCAGTTTTAAAAATGTGGCTCTCAAAATAAATTTCAATCGTGGTTTTGGAGAGATTTGGGTCAGTTGAAAAACATGTTGACCATCACTGGTCTAGCAGGGGTCTTCAAACTACGTCCCGCGGGTCACATACTGAATTTGTTCCGTTTTTGTTTCTTCACTTCAAAATAAGATATATGCAGTGTGCATAGGAATTTGTTCATAGTTTTTGTTTTTACTATAGTCCGGCCTCCAAGGATCTGAGGGACAGTAAACTGGCCCCCTGTTTAAAAAGTTTGAGGACCCCTGGAGGGCATCAATGAATTAATCCCGGAGCCCCCCCACCCTCACTCTAAACACTGAACCATCAAACTACACAACAGAGACTAGCCTCACTGGGATTGGCCCTGAAGCCCCTGAAAACAGCTTGAAGGTTCCAGAGACACCTCCCCTTTCCAAAAGGGATAAAATGTACATGTATCTACATGTTTTCATTGTATTTTAACTGAATAAATAGTAAAATGGAAACTGCAAGTAAAATTCATCACATAGCTATATCATCAATTTCTGAGCATGGAGCCAGGAGTAACCCCTGAGCACTGCCGGGTGTGACCCAAAAACCCCCCAAAAATTATTATAAAATTTGTACAAACAACAAAACTTTTTGAATAGGCAAAGAAAACAAAAGTAAAAATAGCCAAATGGTGTACAAGTTTCTTCATAGCAAAAGAAATGACAGTGAAAATAATAAGACAACAGACTTAATTTTAGAAAATATTTGCACACAACATCTGACAAAAACTCTCTATAACTTAAACAAGCACAACAAGCCCTAAATAACTGGAAGAGGTGCTGAAATGGGCCTTTCTCAAAGAAGGCATACAGTGAAATGCAAATCAAAACAACAATGAAATATCAACTCATATCAGTCAGAATGGCTACAGGAAAAAGACAGGAAAGAACCAGTTCTGACAGGGATACAATGAGAAAAGTCATCTTTAACTCTTAGTGAGGACATTATTTGGCTCACTTTCTGGAGGGTGGGGGGTGGGAAGAAATCTTATCAAGAAATTAAAAACAAAACTACAATTTGATCTAGTGATTCCATTCTGGATGGATATCCAGGAACAAAGAAACATTAATTCAAAAACATGTACAAATATATATCCACAGCATTATTGATAACCAAGATCTGTAAATACCCCAAATGTCAATACCTATAACTGAATAAAAAGTTTAGGTATGTATGAACATGGTCTATTTGTTCAGCTATATGAAAAAGGAAATCCTATATTTTGCAACGACTCGTAACTATAGAACTGCATGGTATGCAAAATAAATTAAAGAAGAAAATGTCACGTGATCTTATTATATGTGATATATAAAGAAACAAACAAGGTAGATAAGGAACAGTATCCAGAAATCAAACCCTTGAGCTTAAATACTAAGATTACTAGGAGTGAAATAAGGAGGTAGGGAGATAAGGGGCAGACCAGAGCTGATATAAGGACAATCATGGAGGGTTTGGGGTATTTTACTAGTGGCAGAGGTGTAATAACTTTGAATAACAAGAGAAGAAACAAACATTAGCACCACTGGGAAAAAAATTAGCCACTCATTTGTTGTCAAGCACCTAGATTGTTTTCATATTCTGGTTATCCATAGCACTGCAATGGATTTCGAAGGCATTTTTGTATTGTGTTTTTTGTGTTCCTAGAGTATATCCCTAGGAGTGGTATTATTGGGTCATATGAAAGCTCACTTTTCAGTTTTTTGAAGAATATTGATATTGTTTTCCAGAAAGACTTGTCTAAACAGCATTCCCACCAGCAGTGAATGAGAGTGCCTTTCTCCCCACCTCCACACCAGAACTGATTGTTCTTGTTTTTGGTGATGTGTGGCAGTCTCTGTGGCATGAAATGATACTTCATTGTTCTTTTGATTTGCATCTCTCTGATGATTAATGATGTAGACATTTATTCATGTTTATTTTGGCCATCAGTACTTCTTCTTTAAGGAATTGTCTGTTCATTACTTCTTCCCATTTTTGATGGAATTAGATTTTGTTCTTGTTAAGTTCTGTTAGTATCTTGTATAAGATATTAACCACTTATCAATGGGTATTTGGGTGAATAGTTTCTTCCATTCCGTGAGTGGTCTTTGTGTCCTAGTCACTATTTCCTTTGAGGTACAGAAGCCTCTGAGTTTAATGTAGTCCCATTTTTTTATCTCTGCTTCCACTTGCTTAGACAGTGGTGTTTCCTCCCTGAATATGCCTTTAGCCTCAATGTCATGGTCTGTTTTGTCTATGTTTCCTTCTATATATCTATAGTTTCAGGTCAGTGGTGAAGGCTGGTGTACATTAAATGACTAAAACTAACTATAAACATGTTTGAAACCACATGCTTAAATAAAGAAAAATGAAAGACCAGAAAGAAACAGGAAGGAAGGAAAGAAGGAAGGAAGGAAGATAGCAAGGAAGGAAGGAAGAAGGAAGGAAGGAAGGATAGAAGGAAGATAGCAAGGAAGGAAGATAGGAAGGAAGGAAGTTGGGAAGGAAGGAAGGAAGGAAGGAAGGAAGATAGATAGATAGATAGATAGATAGATAGATAGATAGATAGATAGATAGATAGATAGATAGATAGATAGATAGATAGATAGGAAGGAAGGAAGGAAGGGATGCAGGGAAGGAAGGAAGGAAGGAGGAAGAAAGGGAGGAAGGGATAGAGAGAAGGAGGGAAAGGAAGGAACCTGTACCATTTCCATAATTAGTTTAAAGCCTTCCCCAAGCAAGAACTTAAAAGAATCAAATTACTTCTATGAAACAAAATGTTTTCTATTCTATGTAGTTTCAGTAAAGAACATAACCCACAGATTATTCCATTAGAAACCTTCCTTTGGTAGGTTTTATATAACTTTAAATACCAAGTTTTCTCTTTAACTGCAAATATATTGAGTTTAACAATAGTAGTAAACCTTTATTAAGCTACAGTGGAGAATACTTAAAATTCCTCTCTGATACCTTGACAAATATACGTTTAAAATCTAACATGAGAGTGGAAGTAGTGACACTATAGTAACAGTGGGTAATGCACTTGCTTTGCATGTGTAACCAAGTGCAGAGCTAATTCAGAAGTGAGCCCTGAGCACCACGGAGTGTGACCCAAAAACAAAATGTAATTAATTAGAATCTGAAATAATTATAGTTCAACTTCATGCCCCATTTTTCTATGACTCTTCTGTTCTATTGAAACCAAAATTTACCAATTCATGACCAATAACCAATGTTTAAATATTACCAGCAATTCAGATGCAATTAAAAGAAAGCATCAACTCTGTGTGAGGTCCTATGTAAAGCATATCAAAATAATAAGGTATATAAGAGAAAAAAATGACCCACATTTTTGTTGAAGCAAATGAATTAAAATAATTTTAAATTTGCTAAAAGTCATAAGTGCTTTACTGGAAAAAGGGCTAAAGCCTGGGTTTCTTGGCTTCCGTTTAAGATTCAAAAAAAATTTTGGTAATATTCCATGTGGCTCCCTGTCATAGACTCAACAGGCTTACCTCCCTCCACCTCTTAGTCCCTTTGCTTGTTACTCCCTTTTCCTGATAAAGATAACCTCTGGGCTGACCTCCTCAATGTTTTTTTTAGAATGGGAAATGATTCTATCTTTTCGTTGGGCCCTAACACACCACCCCTCCTGTCACCTCTGTAGGCCCACTTGCATATCTACTGAACCACGTAGCTGCATAGGTAGCCACACAGCAGCTATACTTATCACACCTTACAGTACACAGACTTATGCCTCCTCCTCTCAGGTAAGGAAAAAAGAATAATAACCATGCTAATCCTTACTAGACTCCCAGAGGAGCTAACTCTGAAGCCATCTATGAAGATTCACAGCAAGCACAGCAGGAGAAAGCACAGAATACACAATGGGAAAGATGCATAAATACACAGAAAACTCGATAAGTAAAAACAATAATACAGAAGGCTCTACCAGTACCAACAAGTTCTGTAAACTCCAAGAGGATGACATTAGTAGCAACGTATCGAGAATCTTCAATGACTTCAAAAATATTATAGCATTGGTTCGACAGTGAAGCACAAGAAATTAGGAGAGCACAAATGAGAAAATTATAATCAGAAGTAGTAGAAGTGAAGAGAATGATAGATGAGAGAAAAAAATAGATGGTATAGGCAGAAGAATAACAGTAGCTGATAAAATGATCATTAAGATCCAGGAAACATAGAAAACAACAGGCAATGAAAACCATTCTGAAAAGAAGTGAAAAGAACTTTTGGATCAAGAAGAATTCATGGAATTCAGGCTTCCCGCCCCCTACAATGGGAGGTGGCGCATGGGGAGGAACATGGGCAAATGTCTGCCTTCCTGTTCCCTCTTTGATTCTGAAGGCTAGCTCTTGCTCGGTATGGGGTTTGAGAAGGCCCCAGACCATAGGCCTTCTTCCTAGCTTGGGGTTGGGGGGTGCTGGGAAGCTTGGCAGACCCCAGCCATCCTCCTCTTTCTCCCCTGGACTCCAGGCCTTCCCTTGGTGCTGGCCCAAGTGGCCAGAAGTGGATGCCAGGTGGATTCTATAGGGGTTCTATAGTACCTATAGTTCTATAGGTATAGTGCTTGCCTGGTACAGAGCTGATTTGGGTCAATCCCGAGAATCCCATATGGTATCTCCAGGAACTGCTAGGAGTAATCCTGAGTAACCTGTGAACATTGCAATAACCAAGACAAACAAACAAAAACCTTAAGAACACAGAAAAGTTAGTTGATGGAAAATTACAGATAAGAATTTCCCAGAATCAAGGAGTGCAGGCATTCAGTGAATGCAATACTGTATTCTATCATAAATCCAAAGCGAAAGAAGAAATTAAGATGCCCATTTGTAGGGAGGGAAATAGTAGTTAAGCTATAAACTTTCTTCTTAAATACTGCTGTAAAGACCCAAAGAACCCCCACAGCAAAAATAGACACAAACAGGAAAACGTCAAGACACATTACAACCAGAATGACTAAAGTCAAAGACAGAGACAGAATACTGAAAGCAGCAAGAACAATAAAACAGTTTTATTATTCTTTATTTGTTCAACAAGGAAAGCTCATAAGATTCATAGCAGATCTATTAAATATTTCTAGTTGTACTAGAATATAAATTATAATAAATGAAATAGGGTAATAAGTAAAAAATCTGATTTTTAAAACTGATTTAAAATCTGATTTTTTATTCAATTCCTTCCTTTGCAATTCAGTTAACTACAATAAGATTCCTAAATGTTTTAAATATAGTTAAGGATGTATACAAGCAATAATTTTAATTTATACTATAATCATATTTAAACATTAATTCCTATTGATCAATAAGCTGTTACTAGAAATATGAGCACTCTTGTTACATATGTAAAACAATTTTTGAAAAACAATACTGGATTCGGGGCCAGAGAGCTGGTACAAGCAGTAAAGCATCTGCCTTGCCTGTGCTAACCTAGGACTGACCGTGGTTCAATCCCCCGATGTTCCATGTGGTCCCCCAAACCAGGAGCAATTTCTGAGTGCCTAGCCAGGAGTAACCCCTGAGTATCACCGGGTGTGGCCCAAAAACCAAAAAATAAACAAACAAAACAGATAAACAATATTGGATTTAATCATAAATGCAATGCAAAGGAAGAAATTAATATGCCCATTTGTAGGGAGGGAAATCGTGATTAAGCTATAAACTTTCTTCTTAAATACTGCTGTAAAATCTGTAATAATGATTATATAGTGCTTCCATAAACACTGTTCATATCCTTTATCATGATGTTTTATTTACCATTTGTCATTTCATTTAATCATGTTTGCTTCCAGGCTTTCATGATAATATTCTACTCTGGGAAATAGACCTTAGCCACCCTATAAATTTAAAGAAAATGGGATCAGAGAAATAATCCACGGAATTAATCTCTTGTTTTGCACTTGACTAACACTGCTAACCCCAGTTAAATCCCCAGCACCACATATGGTCTACTGAGCACTGCTATGTGTGATCTCTGGGCACAGAGCCAGGAGTAAGCCCTGAGAACAGTTGGTTATGGCTCCAAAACCAAGTTTATATAAAATATGAGAGAACTAGAGGGAAGAAAGCTAACAGAGAAATAAAACGTTTTCTTAAAGTACATTTTCTTCACTAATCTGATGAAAGTCAAAGTCATTACATTTTGTTTCAAGTAAATAATTAGCCAAGTGTCAAAATTCAGGTAAGACCATCACAGAATGTGAATTAAATATTTGGAAGCAGATGCCAGATTAAAATTCTCATTAGCATTTCCAGGGATAAAACAGTATTTTATGTGATTTTTTCCAGAATCATTATCATACTCACCATAAAAGATATTTGAATGGTTATGAATTATTCAATATTCTATAAAATGTTATCAATATATATTTACTAAAAGCAGTACATTTGCTATGCTCTGTGACAAGTCTGTCCTTTGTCTCTATGGCAAGAAAAATAAGCAAAACTCAGAGACAAATAAAACCATGTTAAATTGTTAAATCTATCATCTTAAATTGTCAATGCCAATTTGCTTTGACTATAGTGAAAATCATTTGTTTGCTAAAAACAAAATAACAACACTGAACTAATTACATGTAGCCAACAATATACTATTAAGCAATTTTTATTCCTGCTCTTCAGTTCCACTTGTATTATTGTTTGATAGTTTTTTAGTATTTTTTTTATATTTTTAATTTGGGGAAGTCACATCTGACAATGCTTATGGATTACTCCTGGCTTTATACTAAGAAACCCTTCTAGGCATGTTCTGAGGACTATATGGAATACAGATGTGTGTGTGTGTGGGGGGGGTAGAATCCAGGTCCTCCTTTGCATGCAAGGCAAGCACCATGCTTGCTCTACTATCTCTCCAGCCCCAACTTAGATTTCTTAAGCCTTTCACAGTAAAGGAACAAAATGTACCATTTCACCTTCTGTTATCAGTAATTTCCTGGGAGGAGAGCATAAAATGTAGAGGAAACAAACAAGGAAGGCCCTAGCTCTCTATTCAGTAAGTGTCAACTGCTAATCGAAAGATCACACTAGGAATGCAAAGTACAAACTAAGATAAATACAGTGAATGGAAGAAGTTCAGTCTTTAACAAAACACCTTCATAATCAGAACCAGATTTCTAAATGCAAAGACGGCTGAAGAATGTATAATATGAACTAAGAGTGGGAGGTTAACTAGATGGAGAATGAGGAAAAAGGTTTCAGATAAAGAAAGAGCATGCCCTCAGAAATCTGCTGTGGTTGCAGTAGAGACACTCAAGAAGAATGTGGCAAGTCACCCAATCCAGAGATATAAATTCACAGAGCAATGTAAAGCCATTAAAATGTTTTATGCAGGAACATAGAAATCTTAGGTGTTTTATTTTAAAACCATCACTCTGGCAGCAAAACAGAGGCTGAATTGTGGAAGGAAAAAAGATCAGGAAGTTTTGACAAAAAGCAAGAAGAGTTTTGTTTTCAAGACATCCTAGATCTTCAGTTCAAGTCTTCCACATAAAATCAGACTCTGAATATTTCCTTTCTCCTTTGTAGTCAATGGGGAAGGTTTACTATTCTTATGTATAGCTTTGTGCTTTCTGCAACTAACAAATCAGTAATAGTAAGTGTAGATGACTAAACCAGTATAACAAATCAATAGGTAATATAGATTCATCAATGCAATTCTTTTTTTTCACCAGTACTAATTTTATTTATATTAAATTTAACTTAATTGATTAAATAATTAACTGATTTATAATTGATTTTAAATATAAATTATTGATACAATCTATTAATTTTCATTTTGTTGTTGCTGTTCTTTTTTCTATCAATGCAATTCTTTTTATAAATAATTTTAAGAAAAATGATGGCTTAAAATATTATCTTAATATAGATAGAATTTTTGATTAAATTTAATTTAATTGAGTAAACAATTAAATGATTTATAATTGATTTTAAATATAAATTGTATCGATACAATTTTCTTTTTTGCTGTTGTTCTTTATCAATGCAATTCTTTCTGTAAATCATTTTAAGAAAAATGATGGCTTAAATATTATCCTAATATAGCTAGAATAGCTGAAGATACAAATAAAATATAAAATCTGAAGAAGATGAAGAAAAGTATTTATTTGGAGATAGCAATTCCTTTCAAAATCCAAATGGTGGCTCAGAACAATAGTACAGCAGATAGGACACTTGCCATGCACACGGCTGACCTGGATTTTATCTCTGGCACCCCTTAAGAGTCCCCAGAAGTTATCCCAGAACACAGAGCAAAAGAAGTCCCTGAGCATTGCATGTTATGTCCCTACACCTCAGAAATACCAATGATACAAGAAAATAAAGCAAACTTTCTGAAATTTGCATAAAAAATAGCCAAAGTAATATGGTACTGGAAAAAAAGAAGATACACTAAACATTGGAATAGAGTCCAGAAATAAAATCACATGAATACAGACATTTAATTTAATAACAGAGGTGACAGAATCATAGAATAGAAACCTTTTCAACGAATGGTGTTAGGAAAATTGGATAGTTTTTTAAAAAATAAACATATATTTTGAGTCATATATAAAAATTAACTCTAAATGCATAAATAACTTTAATATGAGCCATAACTATAAATACAGACAAAATAACATTTGGATTAACTCCAATATCAAAGGAAAAAAATAAACAAAATGCTATATAAAATCTAAAACACTATAATAAAAAGACAAAAATTCAAACTACTTTTTGGGACAACTACATATTATATATGTCTAACAAGAAGTTTTTATCCAAAATAGATTAAGAGCTCATAGAACTAACAACAACCAAAAAATATAATAACAGACACAAAGAGACAGTTTTCCAATGAAGACATACAAATGGCCCATAGGCACAATAGAAAATTACTTATTAGTTTAATTCAAATCAAAATCACAATGAGATAGTTTTATAGTGATAAAAATTGCCTTATAAGGGGAATCAAACCGCAGTTTGTCCCAGGTCAGCCATATGAAAGGCAAACACCTTACCGTTGCACCATAGCTCTAGTCCTGATATGAATATTCTTCAAAATATTATCACTGAACCAGTAATGACCCCAAACCAACCCAAACAAAAAGATCAGGGATGTAAGCAAGTTATAAAGTGCATGCTCTGTAAATATGAGACCCTGGATTTGATCCCTGGCACATAACAAGGAAAAAATTCTGTAGGATTCAGCATTACTACTCCAAGACACATCCAAAAGATATAAAGGTGCTAATTGAGAAAATATTATATACCTGTTGTCAAAGCATCATTATTTGCAATCACCAAAATATGGAACAAACCTAACCACTTAAAAATGGGTAACGGGGAGCCGAGAGGTGGCGCAGGAGGTAAGGTGCCTGCTGCCTTGCCTGCGCTAGCCTAGGACGGACCATGGTTCGTTTCCCCGGTTCTCATATGGTCCCCCGTGCCTGCCTGGAGCGACTTCTCAGTGCATAGCCAGGAGTAACCCCTGACCGTCACTGGGTGTGCCCCCCCAAAAAAAAACAAAACAAAACAAAACAAAAAAGAATGGGTAACTAACAAAGAAGTTGTGGTATAACTCCTAAATGGAATACAACTCAGCTACTGAAAACAGGTACAAACCTACTGTGACAACATGAATGGAATATGAGGTAATTATGACAAGTGAAGAAGAAAGTGAATGACAATGGTTTTGCTTATATGTGGGCATACATAACTAAAGCAAACTGGCAAAACAATTTTAAAAATAAATTGATAAATTGGTAAAAAAAAAATGTTGTGGTTTCCAGAGGAAAAGAAGAAGGGAGTATGTAGGAATAATGTGTACAGCAGAATATTTTGCTTGTTTGATGGCACTAGAACTTTGACAGTGGGTACAGTGAGATTAGTCACATATGAAGAGTCAGCTATACTCCTGTAATTCTAAAGTACTGTAAAAATAACAATGGTCAATCAACAAGATAATTTTCAGAAGAAGATAAAAACTTCTAAGCATATGACCAGGGATGTGGCTCTGTGGAAAAACACTTGTCTTGCAAGTGTGAGGCCCTGAATTCAATCCCTGGCAACACATACACAAGAACTCTCTCCCAGATTACCTTTGTTTATATTGAGTTTCATTATTATACACCAATACAAACTATTGAAAAGTTACTCAAAATGTCTTTCAAAGTGCATTGCAATTACTAATTAGTTATCCTACATGATAGCTCCCTAAGGGAAATAATGATGATTATCCATTATTATGAGAAACAATAATTGGCTTCTAAAGACCAACTTGTCTAAGTATAAACCCAAAGAATGACATTTTTCTCTAAAGCTTTCCAGACCTCAATTACACCATTAAATCATGAGAAGTCTATCATTCTTGTTAAGCCATCTGTTCACTTAGGAAGATGTAATATTTTATAGACACTAAAATTAATGTGTTAAGCTCTAACCATTTGTCAGTATTGTAGCCAGGACCTTATTTACTGTAATTTGTCCCGTGTCCCAAAATATTATAAGAAAGCTCTCGAAAGTGAAGTGTTTTACTTGTAGAAGTCAAGATTGCTTCTCCAGAAAAAAAAATTAATAATTTTACTACTTGGGCACATTTTTAGATGTTCTAAACACTTTCTGAAAGATAGCCATAAAACATTTTAGAATGTGTAATGTCAATTAAGATATTCTGACCTGGAACAAAGTTATGGTGAAAATCTTACCTTATTTTGCTACATCTAGCCTAAGATACACTTGTCATTTATCTTTTCATTTCCAAATAGCTGCTAAGGAAAAGAATGAAGATATTCATAATAGCAAAATCATAAATCATTCACAAATAAAAGTTTTTCTGAACAAGTAAACATTTTCAAAAGACAACTGACTCTACCGTGTTAATTGATTCTAATTTATTCTTTGACATGACATCATTTTCCATGCTAAACTACTCCTAATTCAAGCACTGCACACTAATTTTCTGAGTATATGAAAGCAGTCTATTAGAATTGACAGACAAGAGTTGGCACTAAAATATTTTAGCTGAGGAAAACAAAATTACATCATCATACTTTCACAAGTTCCATGAAAGCAGACAGCTATAATGACATTTTTTTATTTTCTATTTTTACTATTCTGAAGTTGACTAGAAGAATAGACTTAATTACACAAAAAAGTGTGTAGGCTTGGGAGAATCAGGAATATTAGAAAGTTGGAGCTATTTCATTAAGGGAAGTAAAAACATTAGTAGAAACAGACAAGAATAAATATGAGACCAGGGAGATAGCTCATGTGTTCATGTCTGGAATATAGAGGTCCCAGGTTCAATTTCTAGAACATATGCCCTCCCACAACATGGGCAGGTAGGTCTTCATGGTCCCTAGTACCAGAGAGGAAACAGTACCAGAAAGGGTACTAAAGAACACATAAAGTCCTTTATGTAACCTTATGAGTTGAGTATTTCTGAGAATCTTATGAGTTGAGTTTCTTATGAGTTGAGAACCGTATGAGTTGAGTATTTCTTGGAGGAGGTCTTGGGCCTCTGAGCACTGCTTGGAAGCCATCACCAAAAAATAAAAGGGGAAGTTTTATAACTGAATTTTAAGTTGTCTTCATCTTCCCTACATATGGGAATCCTATGAGATTCAAAAACACTGATACTTAAGACATTATTGCCCTAAGTTTAACTTAATCATTGTCTGAGCATCAGAAATTTTAAAAACAACAGTGAGTTGCTATGTCAGAAAGAGTACAAATGAACACAGTTGCCATCTACACTATCTACACCTGGCCAGCTCCAATCTGTTCTCTAAAGCTATATAAACCAAGTGGTGAAAAATTGTGCTAATACTGGACACAGATGAAAGCTGGTAATCTCATGAGGAGAGGGCAGGCCAAGTCCCTGCCCTGCTGAATCCAACCTGCTGCACCCATCACCGATAATCACTGCTTTGCCAGTGACCTGGATTCACCACTTCTCTATGGCTCTCTGTACAAACACCAATCTGACCAAAACTCCAGAAATGCCAGTAATTGGACTGATATTACCAGGAATTTTTTGGAGTGAGTATAAGTACCCTATCCCTGCCTTCTCAGACTTCCAGAAGCCCTGGCAGCCAAAACACACCCCACCAAAGCTGCAGTATTGTTAATAGAACTCTACTTTGGCTTAATACTGCCATCTCCATAGGAAATCTCCATAAAAGCCAAACTAAAACAAAAAAATAATAAAAACTAAAAAACAAACAAACAAATAAATAAAACTAAAACTTAAGTCACAAAGAAACATAGTCCAGAACTTCAAACTATACTACAAAAATAGTAACCAGTTTGGTATTGGAATAAAAATACACAGCCAAATGACAGAACTGAAACTCATAATGCCTTACATATGTAATTAGCTAATTAATGACAAGGGGAGATAAAAACATACAAGAAAGGAAGGAAATAAATTAACTTTAAATGGTTAAAAAGTAACTTACGCAATAGTAAAGCTGGTAGGCTGCTTGATTTGCACATGACTGACCTGGACTCTATCCTTAGTGCCCCAGTTGGTCACCTGACCCATTCCAAAAAAGATCTCTGAGTGCAGAATCAGAAGTAAGCCTGTGCAGTACTGGGTATACTCAAAAACAAAATACACAAAAAAAGGCTTGAATATAGGACTGAAAACTACAAAACACATAGAAGAAAACAGCTGATAGACTAAAAGTATTGGCATCAGCATTAGAGGGATCAGAGAACTAGCTTAGTAGCTAAAGCATTGCTTAGACCCAAGTTCAAACTCTGGCGCTACATGACTACAGATTACACTCAGTTGTATTCAGTTCTAGAGATCCCCAGCACTGCTGAGAAGCTGTGTATTTGGGGGCCTCCTCACTGAATCATCCACATCATTTGACAAGGTATCACCAGCAGTGGCCCCCTAAGCACTTCAACACTGATTGAGAGCCCCTAAAAATAAATAAAATAAAATTGGTATTAGAGATGTCTTCAGGGATTTGACTTCAACAGCAAGAAAAGCAAAACAAAAGCAAATGGACTGCATCAAAATAAAACAGTACAGGGGGCAGGGCGGTAGCACTTGAGGTAAGGTGCCTGCCTTGCCTGAGCTAGCCTTGGATGGACCACGGTTCGATCCCCGGCTCCCATATGGTACCCCAAGCCAGGAGCCACTTCTGAGCACATAGCCAGGAGTAACCCCTGAGCATCACTGTGTGTGACCCAAACCACCCCCCCAAAATAAAAAATAAAAAAAAAACAGTACAAACTAACTACCAAGGGATTAATATCCAACATATGATTTTTTTAAACAACAGCAAAACATTCTTAAAATGAGAGTATATGATCAACCAATTTTCTCTCATTCTTTTGCATAGGCACAGTAAACATTGGGGGAAATTAGAAAGGGAATTCCCTTGGCCTAAGAGACAGGGTTTCTCAGCCCTTGAAGAATACTGCCATGGGAACAACTACAGGCTCTGTACTCTCTCTCTTTTACCCTTCCCAAGGTTTTTTTATGTTGCCAGAAGACTTTCCCCTCAGGTGTGGGCAGTGACATCCTGCGTCTATAGCTGATGATCTTGTTATTTGCATAAGTCATAGGCTAGGAGAGAGGGCTTTTTTGTTTGTGTGTTTGTTTGTTTTCTTGTTTAACTTTTTAGGGTTCTAGGATTTCTGTTTCATCACTGTTGTTGTAATCAGTATTCTGTGGTTAGTGGACTTGGCTTTTGCTCAGATTCTAGGTCAGAGCCTAGGCTCTAGTCTTTCAGCATTGTTCCAGATGTTCTGCTCAGTTGCAGTTGTCAAACTCAGACCTCTGGGATTAGAGGTCATAGTTTTTGTGTGAATCCAAAGCTGAGGCTTAGTCAAGGACTTCCCCATTGGTCCCTTGCTAGGTTCTATGAATAGTCAATTTTCTAAATATATACAAATGGCTAAACACACACTTTAAAAAATCATTTATTACTAATAAAATAAAATCAAAACAATGAGATAAGATCTCACATCTTTGAAAATAGCTTATACCTAAAGACAAAGGCAGAAAATACTGACAAGATTGTAGAGAGAAAAGGTCACTCATATATTGTGGGTTGAAATACTGATGCAGCAACTATAAAATAAAACAGTATGGATGATCCTAAAAATAATTAACTACCATATGATCAAGCAATTCCACCACAAACCAAAAAATATAAAAACGTAAATTTAAAAGATATATGCACCCCAGTGTTCACCACTATTCATATAACCAACATATAGCAACAGTCAAATGCCTAACAATGAATGAAAGGATAAATAAAGTAAAGTAGCGGCCAAATATGGAAGAAAAAAAAAGAGTACAAAACACTGTTGAAAGAAATTAAAGAATGAGAAGACATTCCATGTATATGAATCAGAAAATGTTATTATTGGGTTGGAGGGACAGTTCAGTATATTGATCACACACAGTCCATATGGGAGGCCCCTATACATGATCCCCTGTACACTTCTGGGAGCTAACCCCAAACACAAAGCCAGGAGTAACCCCTCAAGTACTTCCAGTGTGGCAGGAAGGAGGGAAGGAGAGAGGGAGGGAGAAGGGTAGGAAGGAGGGAGGCAAAGGAATAAAAAGGAAGATAGGGAGAAATTAAAAGAAAAAAGTAATTAATTACTGTTAAGCATGTAATGCACTCAAAGTTGACCTGTAGGCTTAATATAAACCTATATACACCCCAGTTGGTGGGTTTTATATTTGCAGCTTTTGATATGATTGACCTAATATTAACATGTACTTACCAAGGTTTTAAAATGATCAAAGCTATTTTGTAAAAGGGGAAAAAAAATCACATTTTCTGATTCAAAATTTACTATAAACAGTAATAAAGAGGGTATAACATTGCCATAGGAAACAGCTGAATAGAATTGAGTTGCTCAGAAATAAATCCATACACTTGTGGTCAAAAAAAAAAGTAGTTACATTTTGTTTTGTTTTGGGGCCACACCTGGTGACACTCAGGGGCTACTCCTGGCTATGTGCTCGGAAATAACTCCTGGCTTGGGTGACCACATGGGATGCCAAGGAATGAATCGTGGTCTGTCCTAGGTCAGCACCTGCAAGGCAAACGCACTACTGCCTGCGCCACCGTTTTGACCCCTAGAGTTACATATTTGATGTAGGCACTCTGGATTTGATTCCCAACACCAAAGGAAAGAAAATTGAAGAAAATAAATTTTATACTAAGTGAAACAAGTTAGAAATAAAAAGACAACTTCTTTCTAAATTATATCACTACAGATTATAAAGAAACAAAGCAAACAGATGAAGCAACAAAAACCATTTCTGTTAACAGATGAGTGGCTATTAGAGAGGAAGAGGGTCACAGAAGAGCAGATAAAAGAAGCTGATTGAATGGCTGATTTAATAGGAAGGGAAAATAAACAGAATTTTGGTGGGTGTGATCTAATACACAATTAAGGAGATGTGAAGCTGTATGATTAAAAAATAGTCACTATTTCATGGCAAGGGCTAGTGGGTAATAATAGCAGACACCCTATTTTATCAATATAAAACTAAACACCCGAAGAAGCCAATTATTATCAAGTAAATCAAAATGATAATCAAAAGTTTCCTCAAACACAAATGTCCATGAGAGTTTATTAGTGAGTTCTTCCAAATCTTTAAACAAGATCTCTTCCCAATCCTCCTCAGGCTCTTGCAGTAAATCAAAGAAACAGAAATTCTCCCAGTTTTTATGAGACAAGTACCACCCTTCTCAGGTTCTTGCAGTAAATCAAAGAAAGAGAAATTCTCTCAGTTTCTCTGAGACAAACATCACCCCTAAACCAAAACATATATGTACATCAAAAAAGGGAAAAAAAGAAAGGAAAGAAAAAGGAAGTAAGGAATGAAGGGAGAAGAGAAAGAAGGAAGGAAGGAAAGAAACTATAAGCCTATTCACTAATAAGTATTTATACATAAATGCAAAAATCCTCAACAAAATATTTGCAAACCAAAGCCAACAATACATAAAAAATATCATCAGGATTCATCACGGAGATACAAAAACGGTTTATGCACACAAGTCAATACATTTAATATCAATGCACTAAAAAATAAAAATCATAAAAGTAGAGAAAACACTTGACAAGATCTAACACACATTCATAATAACAGCCCTCAATAAAATAAGTTTTGAGCTCACTTTCAGCTGAAAACCCTAGGTGCCCTTGAGAGGGGTATGGGCCACGTCCTCCCCCTGCCAAGGTCCTTGCAGCTGCATCCACACCCCACATCCAGATCCATGCCAGGAGTTCAGCCTTACCCTAACTGATAAAATCTCCAGGAACAACAGTTTGGGGGCGGAAAACTGATCCTCTCCTCTTCCCAAGCCCTATATTACCAAAAGTCACAGCAGTCACACCTACAACTCAGCTGAGCTGCCAGCTAAGCTCAAAGGCCTATTTCTACAGATCATGTGATTCCTAGAGCATGTGGCTACTAATGTGGTGACATTACACCTTCAAATTGCTCAATACTGATATCCCAGTAGGAACACATTAAATTAAATAGGTAAGTAGCATAGAAGCCAAGTAATCTCAAATTTTTAAAAGCACTCAACTACCAACAAATAGGTTAATTGGTACCTAACCCTCATACCCTTGTCACCACTTTGTGTAACAATTTTCACAAATTATCTTTCACTGAAGTATTTTTTGAGAATTCCTTTAACTACCTGATTGTAACAAACAATATAAGATAAATAATTTTGTGCCTGCCAAGGGGAAAGACTGGGGGAGAGGTGGAAGCTAAAGACAATGGTTGAGGGAATGCAGTAGGATAGATGATGGGACACTGAGTGCCATAAACAACTGTATAATGAACAACCATGGTCATTAAATAACGTGAATCTTTTAAATGGTATTGGAAGAATTTTCCTTAACATAATTAAAGGCATTTACCACAAGCCCACAGCAAACACTGTTAGTGGTAAGTAAATGAGTCTTCCACATAAGATCACAAGATAAGGCTGCCTACCTCACCACCACTAATCAATATAATATTTGAAACACTATTGCAATTATATTAAGGGCATCCATATTGGAAAAGAAAAAAATCAAACTCTCATTATTTACAGAAGAATGATACTAAACTTAGAAAACTCTGACGACTACCAGAAAAGAAAAGAAGGGGAAAAAAATCCTACCATCAATATACCTGCAGTAAAGTGTAGGCTACAAAATCAATGCACAGAAATATGTGGTTTTTCTAGATTCAAAGAATAGAAAAGTAGAGAAATATAAAAGAAATCACAATTCACTGTTGCCCATTCACAACTGTGCCTCAGAAAGTCAAGTATCTGGGAACCAGCTTAACAAAAAGGTGAAAACTTATACAAAGAAATGATAAATTATTATTTAAAGAAGTAAGAGGACATGAGAAATGGAAACACATCCTCTGTTCAGGAATAGAAAAAAAGTAACAGCGTCATAAGAACATTGTTACCCAAACCAGTACATAGTCTCAACAGTCAAAAAAATATTCATGGAATGAGAACTCTGGGTCTTCTTAGAGTTGAGGCAGGTAGCTGCCTCTGTACTTTCAGAAGTCCTAGCAG
>PVKC010020400.1:0-18694 GCA_004027635.1 Crocidura indochinensis
TAACAATAATAATCTTTAAAATTGGAATAGAGAAAGAAAATCACACAAATCTTTGCCATGAAATTTCTGTAGTTCTCATTCACATCCTAAATTATGAACACCATGGACAAAACGTGTTATGACTTAGTCATAGGTCGCTCCTTTCTTTTGCAGTGAACATTATAGACACAGCCACATTGCTGGGAGAAATCACACCGAAATATATCTGGCAAATTCTAGCCGAAACCTCCCAGTTGATTTAAATTCCCAATGGATAACCACTTGTCAAGATGTCACAAACTATAGTCTAGCCATTGAGTGATTCTAAGATACTGACCGATATAGAAATTGAATTTCAGAATGCAGGTTTATTTCTTTTCAAAGTAAATGTTTTTCAATTTATTGCAGAGCAAAATGACAGTTATTTTCCCAGCTGCATCCACTCAGGCCACCTAGGAAAAGCACCATCCTTGGATTTTAAAACTTGGAGTCCTTCAGTTATTTAAAGACCAGCCCTGACTTCTCCCAGGGATCCTCAGCAAAGGGAAATTTAGTTGGATGTCTTCATAGCTGGCTCAGTCCGAGTTAGGAAGTACTGTCTTTCAGAAGAAACAGAGCAAACTAAAAATTTTTACCACTTTTCACCTTTTCCAATGTTCCTTCCTGTTTGATGGGCAGGAGAAAAAAAAGTTTTTACTAAAAGTTGCTTCCTCTAGTGGCTTTGTACAAGAGAATGATTTTTTTTCCTCAGGTTGCCTTGGCAATTATCTAGCATGTTGGCTCATTGACTCTGAGCTGGTCAAAAAGCCAATTTAATAAACTGCAAAAATGTCTTTGACTATATTATCGTCTGGATTGAGGCCCTGGGAGTAGTGGGGGTGAATACTGTGACATTACAGGGGTTCTGGGTTCGAAGTGACCTGTGCCCCATTCCACTCGAAGTCTCAAGTCAGAAGTCTTTAGGTCAGCCAGGAGCAAACCCTTAGCATCACAAAAAAGGTTAATATTTACTGAGAAATGAAGCTGACAGCATTTCAAGTATAATTCTTTTCTGTAGCCTTTCACATAGACAAAGAGACTTTGTACATGATTATGCAAAAGTATAGAATTCAAAATCAACTTATTTGTACAATGATTTTGGAATGTTACATATATGTGAATTTATTTATTTATTTATTTTTATTTTGGTGGGGGGAGGGGTGATACTCTAACCTGCTCAGAATTTACTCTTTAGAATTAATCAGAGATCAAACCCAGTGGTGTTCAGATGCCTGGATTAAATTGGGGCTTCCTGTTGCATGAAAGGTTCTTCATTCTAGACAAATAAGCATCCTGCCCTCCATAGCTTATATGATGAATATATTTATGAAAGTTACAAGATTATGACAAGCCTCGTTATAAAAAGAAAGAAAAAGTATCATTATGTTAAATGAATAAAGTTCTCGAATAATCAATCCCTTTAAATTGATCTAATTGTAATCAAGTTGTATAAATGCAAGGTTTATAAATGAGAGATTTCAGGCAGCCATCACTGAATAAAAATATACTGCAGGGCCTAGAGCAGTGGCACAATGTTTAAGGTGCTTGCCTTACATATAGCTTACCCACGTTTAAAATCTTGTATCTCATATGGTCCCGTGAACACTGACAGGAGTGATTCCTGAATGTAAATCCAGGAGTAATCCCTAAGTACATCTGGGTGTGACCCCAAATCAAACTACCAAAAATAGAATTCACTATATAAACATGGTAGGAATAAACAGCAGTGATTTTTAAGTTATTCTGCATCTTAATGAGTGATTCTGGGTCCTTGTGCCTGGTCATACCTGTGTGGTAGGAATTAAGTCCAGAAAATTATAATATGGGAATCACCCCAATCTGCTTTTATTATTTGTTTCATTTTTACAACATTTCTTTGAATTTAAATTGGACTATGTGATACTGCACTCTAAGCTATTGTTGAAGAACTCTGCAGTCTGCCTCAGAGATCCCAGCTATGCTGTAGGCAATTTCTGCCCAAATTTGTGCTTGTTAGATGTCACCTTCCTTCCATAGAAAAGTATCAATATTTCCTTACATAGAAGCTTCAGGGCAGAGTTCCAAGTGAGGATAAGAAAAAATTTTCAGACGTAGGAACATCTAAGCCTCAAATTTGTATTGTGTTACTCCAACCATGTCTTAGCAAAACAAGACCTTTGGCCAGGTCATATTTTAAGAGAAAACAAATATTTCATTTCTTGGGAGAAAAAAAATTAAATGAAATTAAGAAGCATGGGGACAATTGTAACTGTATTGAACATAGTAAAGGCAAAATCTTCATAAAGTTATTTATCCAATACAATCTAATGACCCATGATGTTGAATTAGATCTAATGCTGAATTCGAGCTATGATCTCTAAAAAAAATTTTGTGTATTTACAAATATTTTTGAATTTGGAACAAATAGCTATATCATTTTGTGAGAAGTTGACAGTAAAGTTCTTCTCTAGTGGAACTAGGTAGCCATTACTGAAAAAAAATGCATTTCCTCTTTCCTGATTAGGACTGAATCTATTTTCACTGAGATTAAAAAGCTCTTACATTAAGAAATCATCTTACTAGGGTTGGCTAGATAAAATAGGATGGAAAGCACTTGCTTTTCATGCTACCAATGCTGGTTTTAATTCTCTGAACCACATAGCCAGAGGTCACATCTGAGCACAGAGATGGAAATAGTTCATAAACACCACTGTGTTTGGTTCCAAACAGGCAAAAGAAGAAGTTGGAAAAAAATAAATAAGCAAAACAATTCTTGGAAAAAAATAATTTGAATCATTAGAATCAACAATTGTGAACATTTGGCAAAGAATAAAACAACTATTTATAGATCAAGCCAAAAATACTTTAAATATGTTATTTGCTAATTAACACTGTACTTTAACCACTTACGTTAAATCTTGTCTCTTCCATAAAAATCACTGACTTTTGTCTTTTCCAGGAAATAATTTAGATTTGTCACCAAATCTGTGTGCTCTAAATTGCATTTTTAGTGAAGAAATACAGAGTTTTTTTTTAAATGTTTACTTGGAGATGTGTAAGGGTAGAGACAAAGAAATATGAAATTTAAAGAGAGAACAAAGAGAGAACAGACTTCTTCAGAGGGGAAGCAGCATAGTCTATATCACAGGTTGAGATGTGTGTCAGTTTCTAGGATGGGAAAATGAGAATAAGTTGCAATGTTCTGATCTCTAATAAATGTACCTTGTCTTTTAATGGTTTCCTGGAATGTTGGTTGAGATATTCTTGTTAAATCTGAAAATTGTTCCGATGCTATAATTACTTTCTTACAATGTAAAATATTATAGTCTAATGGGAGCAGAGTGAGAGTTCAGTGAACTGGTGATTGCCTTGTACACAGCTGATATAAGTTCCAACGCTGGCACCATATATAGCACTGTCAGTATGAACTCAAAATGTGTAGCCAAGAATAAGCCCTTAGAATTTTCAGTTGTTGCCCCCAAACCAATTTCTCCCATCACTTTCATTTTCTCTCACTTCTTTCTCTCTATATACGCATATATTGACCTTAGTTTTTAAACATTATGTATATGATTATATGACAATGAATTTGAATTGTAGCAATTCTTTATTGCCTTCATCACTAAATTCCTATAATAAAATTTTGCAGGACTGTTGAAAAGTCAGGTTCATGATACTAAACTATATAAGGGAATTTATAGGAAGATTTGGCATTAGACTCTTTAATGTTTATGACGTATGCTTTATTATTTATAATTTGTGACCTGGTACTTAATTTATTTTTGAGTCCTAGAGTCA
This sequence comes from Crocidura indochinensis, assembly GCA_004027635.1. NCBI lineage: Eukaryota > Metazoa > Chordata > Mammalia > Eulipotyphla > Soricidae > Crocidura > Crocidura indochinensis. The sequence goes on from PVKC010020400.1 coordinate 3,796, forward strand.
GGAAATCTAAAATATTTGAGAAATCTTATTCCCTAATTTTTGCTCACGATGCAACTAACTTCAAAAACACACTGTCTTGCATTTTTTTATTCTAGCCACACACCTTTTCTCCCCTGCAATGATTAAAAGTAATCTACCTTTTTTTTAGAAATAGTCCCATAAACTAATAGTTATTCACATTTTACCATCTCTATTAACCCTGAAAAATTAATTCATGTTTGAGATTTTACTCCTTAATGAATCACTTTTGCAAGGACCCTAAAAATAACCATTTTATTCATAGAGAATAACTATTTTCATATAAAGAATAAAATATCCTAGCAAACAAATAGCCAAAGTTTATTTTACTGCTAACAGCATTGTAAACTTTCAAAGATAAAGCCTTTCATTATCAATAAAATTATAGTACTCAGCATATATAAACATTTGAATATACTGTTCTTTTATCTAAACTTTGAAAGCCTTTTCCTTTGATAAAATTTGACACTCATTAAAAAATATATGATTTCTTATAATATAAAAATATATGCAATTCTAAGGATGTACCACAGAGTTCCAAGGCAGGTGTATGATGCTTGTCATTACCTTTTTAGATTTAAATTTTTTCAGTTTTAATTTATTTTCAGTGGAATAGTACCCCATGAACACTGTCTTCATCCTATTTCTCACAAACATTTAATAACCATGATTCATTCTTCTCATGTTTTTTTATTTTTTAATTTCTTAACAGTAACTTTCATGTTTAGAGACAAAAGAGCAGCACTGTTTGTGTTCAGAAGAGAGAGAGAGAGGGAGGGAGAAAGAGGGAGGGAGGAAGAGAAAGAGAAAGAGAGAGAGAGAGACACGGAGAGTGAGTGGGTGGGAAGAACTTAAGTAACCACCATATGGAAAGAGAGAGAGACAGAGACAAAGAGAGAGATAGAGATAGAGAGAGAGATAGAGAGAGAAATAGAGAGAAAGAATCCCTTAGTCATGTATTCAAATCTTGAAGCAAAATGATGCCAGGGTTGACTTCCAATGTTTCTATATGAATATATTTTGTTTCACAGGACAAGCAATCATCCATTTATTCCTCAACTCCTCCAGATCAACACAAACCATACATTAATAATTTTTCAATTAATGGGTACTTCCATGAAATAATAAATTCTATTTAACAAAACAGGTGGCTAAGTTTATCTGAGACAAAGGATGTGAAAATTGTCATACAGATGCCATTGTATGTATGTGTGTGTTATTTCCCAACTTATTTGAAAAACAAAAAGAATATTATTAAGAATAGAGAGAAAAAAGCACATTGCTACCCCTTTTTTTCACCAGAGATCTCTGTGTCATAATTCAGAGAACACAAAAGTATCTCAGAACCCACTTGATTCTGAGAGTATTTGTCCATTCTCATCAAGATCAAGAAATACTTTGCTTACCAATTCATTGTTTATCCACTTTCAGTATAGTTGTGAAAATTTTAAAGATAACACAATTCATTTCATAGAAAATCCTCAACACCGGTTCCCCTGTGATGGAAAGAAATACAATTGCTTAAACACATCTCACTCATAGGGGAAATATCCTTAGCATATAAGTGAAATTTCTGTATGAATCAATAGGAAATGTGTGCATTGATCAGAGGAATTAATGAATATCTGAGTGTAAAGAGCATTTATTTATATTTACTGAAATCGAACTTCCATGTTTAATGCAATGCTTAATACAGTATTATCCTACAGATATGTGTGTTTAGTTATGGTTTGTATCTAAAAGCACATTCTTCTATATAAATACATTGCCTTAATATTGAATAAAGTAGTAAAATCGTACTCGTGTATCATACAGATTTAGTATGAGTCTATAACAAAAGTATAATTTACTTTGTATTTCTCTTTGAAAAGTAATAAATATTTTCCCTGACATTGCGTTAAAACGTAGAATAAAATAATTTAATTAGTCCTAGGCCTGTCTAATATATAAGCACATAAAGAGCTTCCAGGAAAGCACTACTTGAATATGGTTTTCTAATTAAACTATAAATATGTCCCCAAAGTTATAGAATCACCATATTTTTCTTTAAATGTAGCATTTCTTTTCTATAACATAACTTTGCACACAGCAACTCAAAATGTAATTACCAGGTAGTCTATAAAGTTGGAAAAACTATGCAGTAGTATGCAGTGATGATCTTATCATTTCCGCCAGAAGAAAGGTAAACAGATTAATACAAAATGATAAAAAAAATACCTTCAATCTTTCTTAGCACTATGATTTGAATAACTCCTAATTTCCACTGTATGCATCTGCCTTTTCCTACCAAAGCATTCCGTATCTAACATTGCAAATCATTATTTCACCTCTCTTCCTTCTCTACAAGATACAAATTTCAGTCTTCCTACATATACAAAGCTGACATTGATTTGCTGAGATTTATATTCATTTTAAAAAATGTAACTGTCAACATCTAAGAATCATTTGATTAGAAATATGCCTTGAGATTTTTGAATGTTTATGTTTTAATCTTGTGGCTGCTATGAAATAGATCATCCTTTCAGGATGAATATATAATTTTGCCTGCTTTTTCTTATCAAGCCTTAGTTGTTTATTAAAAGTTATATTTGTGTGTGTGTGCCTGTGAGGGTGAATGCTTGATGCAGTAGTATAAGAGCCTATAATGAGTAGGTAAAATATATATTAAATAAGGAAATGACTGAGTAAAGCAAAGCAGAATTATTTTGTTGGAAATTGGGTTTCAGCTATCATTAAAATAAAGGCTTTAAAATGGTTTTTAATTCTTTGGTAAAGCTGCTTGGTCATTGAAATCACAGGACCCAAAACCATTTCCTCATCCTCTCATTTCCCCACTCATGGCAATCATCACAAAATAATTTTATTTGAAACACAAATGTTTTAATACAATCTTAAATATATTCTGCACAACACTGCATACACCTTTTAACCCCCTCCCCAATAGAATTAACTTTGCTGAATTTACTTTGGAAGTTAATCATGATTTAAGATCATTTCTTTTCCTGAAGTATTTTAAAATTATATCACTGGAAAATTTTTGTGTGTGTGTGAAGCATAGGTTTACCTGATGGTGCTCAGGGGTTACTCCTGGCTCTGCACTCTGGAATTACTCTTGGCATCCTTTGGGGACCTTAAAGGGATGGTGAGAAGTTCTTATCCACTTCATTGGAAAATTTTAAATTCTGATTTTTGAAAGAGAGAAAACAATAGAAAATAAAGGAGAAAAGGACAGGCATGATGCACAATATATACACAGCAATTAACTTTCAGCAGCATAGCATGAGAAAAGAATAAGTTAAGCAAAGGTTTCTTTATAAAATAATGCAGCAATTTCCAATGACAGAAATTCCTTAAAATCAGATAAAGATGCAAAATGATAATAATAAGAATATTTAAACGTATTAAATATTAAAATTCAGAATTGAATCTATGATACATAAACAATTAAATTACATGGTTGGAATTGCCAACGAACGACAATAGATCTCTGACATTTATTTATCATATTTGGTTTCTCTTGGAACCACAACTGACAATGCTCAGGGCTGACTCCTGGCTCAGCACTAATGAATTATTTCTGAAGGGGTTTAGGATCATTAAGGGTACCAGAGGTCAAAGCCTTGGCTAGCCATGTGCGAAACTAATGTCTTACAGTCTGTCTTATATCTATTGCCCAGATCAGTAACATAACTATGGCATTTCTATATGTGACATGATTTTCTTTAGTTTTTCATCTAAGCCTATTTATTGTCTAGATTATCTTTTTGTTCAAAATTCATTGAAATAACCAAATGGGGGCATAAATATTCATTAGCTATCTAATATCATATATGGAAAGTCACATAATTTAATTCACTATTTTTGAGTCATGACCACCACTTAATAGGCATACTTTTCCATTTTTTGATTATCAGTATCATTTACACAGTCAGAAAGTCGATCATTATTCGGCCTTACGATGCTCGGTCTTAAGATGTTCCAATACTTATCCTTTCACTGGCACACATTTCTTACCACCAATTTCCTCACTCTCCCCTCTGATTGCCCGTATGTAGACTGAAAGAAATTGAGTGAAGCAGGAGAAAGACAGATGTGAAGTAACAGGGTCAGGAATAAAAGGGATTCAAGTACATGGGCGGTAATAAGAAAAGAAAACATAATTAAATACCAAATCATAGGGTCAACAACACTGAAATCACAAGATTCCACCTTTGACAACCAAACTTAAAAAGGTGGCCTGTTAAGATGACAGGCTGGGGGGCCCGGGAGATAGCATGGAGGTAAGGCGTTTACCTTTCATGGAAAAGGTCATCGGTTCGAATTCCGGTGCCCCATATGGTCCCCTGTGCCTGCCAGGAGCAATTTCTGAGCATGGAGCCAGGAGTAACCCCTGAGCACTGCCGGGTGTGGCCCAAAAACCAAAAAAAAAAAAAAAAAAAAAAAAAGATGACAGGCTGGCTGGGAGGGGTGGCATAGACTGGACAATGGGAATGTTGGTGGAGGGAGATTGACACTGGTGGTGGGATTGCTGGTGAAACATTGTCTTCTGGAACTCAGCTGTAAATAACTTTACAAATCATGTTTCTTTAAATAAGAAAATTTTAAAATATGACTTGTTTTATTTTATTGAGACCATTGTGATTTGCAAAGTCCTTCATATTTGGGTGTCAGATTTACAATGAATCAGGATCAATCCCATCATCAGTTAAACTTGGTGCCACTATATACGCTAACTGATTAGCTAAATCATACCTTAGAAATCAGTTTGTGACAGAATATAAGTAGATGCCCCTATAAGGTATCTCAGTAAATTTATAATTTTTAAGAACTTTGAGGAAAAGGGAAAAAATAAATGATTCAGATGAGTAAAGGTACTGATTTAATTATTTGTTTTGATTTTTGTTTGTTATTAATATGTATTTATGATATTACTTAACTGTTCATTCCACATTATCTTCTAGAACTCTTTCTAAATAACTACAAACTGCATGCTTAGTACCAGTGTTTAGATGGACAAAGACATATTTCCTATAAGAGAAAACTAACAATCTTGTAGCAACAGGTATGTAGGTAACTCTAGAGAAATATAATGAATTACTCAATAAAAGAGGTCATGACTTTTTAAAAATCAATGTTAAAAGAGAAATAGATGCTGAGAGCAACTAGAATTCATGATTATCATCTTAACAATATTTTGATAATAAACAAGCAAAATCTCTTCGGATAATGTGTTACTATTATGCTATTTAATAGGTGAAAATATGAAGCTTACTATCTAATCAATGTCCCTAAAGACACAAAACAATAAAGCAATGGTGCTAGAAATTTAATCTTGTCCTGACAACAAATCCCAAACTCATAACCATAAAACCTGAATTATATGTAGATACTACTTCTACATTTGTTTCTAAAAAAGATGACTTCCTACTTTCAGGATTTTGATTTCCATTGTTGTCTTCTTGTAAGATAAGGCCTTACTGTGCAGTTGTTTACTTACTGAACTTTAATAACAGAAATTGATGAAAATATTATGTTCTATACTCTTTTTAGCCCAGCTTAACTGTAAATGACAACACATCTAAACCTATAAGAATTTAATAAAAAATGTCTTTTCTCATGTTTCATCTATTTTGTGAGCTTTCTTCCCATTTTGATGGTTTTCCTTCATCACATACAATTTTACATTACTTTTATTTATTTTACAACGATATTGTATATCATATTCATATAAATATTGACTCAGATTTGGGAAGTTAATAATTCCCTAAGGATAAAATATACATGAATGTGAATGTAAGTTTGATTATGGAAGAAATAGGATACAGACATGCTGAAGACTATTCAGGGCATGAAGTATTCAGAGAAGAACCTTTTAAAAAAGAACAAGCTGTTTAATAAATAAAGGGAACTTCCTCTGAAGTCTTAGTCATGGATTAGTTAACCAAGAATTTCTTTAAAAGGGCCAGAGGGATAGTGCAAGGGATAAGGCCCTTATCTTTTATGTTTACCCCTGTGTAATTCTTGCACTCTATCTGAATATTTCCAGGAGTATACTGGGACATAATCAGGATTAAATCCACAAACACAGCCCAAAGTGGACCCAACATTTAAACAAACGAAATATAATTGATGCCAAGGGTCATGAAATATAAAAATAGAGTGCTTTTTATTACATGGATAAACTCTTGGGCATTGCAAAAATAAAAATAATAAAACTACATTCCAAGACAAAAGGGAATTAACTAAATAAGTTTGCTTTGGGAAAAATATAAGTACAAGTATAATATTTGAAATATAAAATATACATATATATAAAGATCTGAAGCACAATAACTGCTATTCACTTTACATATGCTGTAAAATGGGACCACAGAAGTGGTAGGAATAATGGACAAACAAGTTTAGAAAAATCCAAAGAAGATTCTAAAGCAGATCTCTAAGATATAAAAGGAAAAATTTGGCCAGGAGATAATATTCAGTCAAAATTTCAGATATTAGAATAAATCATCTGAGAAGCCAGGAAGAAAAACTATTTTAAGAAATTAATAGACTCAATAATAGTGTAGGCATACTAATGGGAAAGGTTAGAAAGAATGAAGAGAATCATTTTTCTGTCTGTCAGTAGGCCATTGCTATGTCTGAGTATAAAATATATTGAATGACAAGATCAAAAGTATTTCGTATAATTTTTTGTAGCAGGTGAAAATGTTATATGATCTGAAGAGAAGCCAGAGTATAATTTTTGTATGACAAATAGAGAATAAAAATTTAAATAGCATATTTAATATATAATCAAAGTAATAGTACATTATTAATCAATCATCAAAATTATATAATTAACATAAAATCAAAGGGACTTTTTAAAATGATATTTCAGGGAAGAAGGTCCATGTCATTCCAATTAACTTTTATGGACTCTGTAGTACTACCTCGGGCTATTAGGTGGTGTCGGATAATAAGTGAATGAAAAGTGGGAAAAATTATCATTCTTGCGGAATTCCAGTTTTCACTATCCTGTGGTTTGAGGGTTCAAAACCCAGCTGTTTGGCAGCTGCCAGGACCAATCAAATAAGATGTGTTAGACCTGAGAATTTGCATTTCAAATAACCACCTGGAAATAACCACACTAGACATAATGGATTACTTTGGAAAGGCCAAGTATTCAACAGGCAGGCGGTTAAAAACTATGTCTGAATTCCCTTGCCAAGAGGGAAAACATGTTCATATTTCAAATACAATTTCAAATTATGTAAATCTCTTATCACATTTTTAACATGGACTTTTTTTTACCTTAAACTTAAATTTTTTTCCTGAGAAAATTTTCAGCTGTCTTCCTAAGTCATTTAATAAATAATGAAACTCTTAATCATTGTTCCAGCTAGATCTTCCTTTCTAATAATCTCTTTGCCAAAGTGAAAATCCAAACAGAATTAATTTCCCTCAAAAGCTTTCTTTCTGAATTGACTGTCATATTTAGTTCTGAAATAATTAACAGATGCCAAATATGAAGTTCTTCCCAAAAGCAACTTTGGATGCATTTTAAATCAATGAGAAGAATTACGCCTCCACTCAGTATAAACAAATACTGACACTTGTTTTCACATCTTTTATTAATTTAAAAGTGTCTGGTTATTAAAGGTGATAATGAAGCCAGTTGGACAGATCATATATGCCAAGCTCTTACTCATCTTACTGCCCATTTCATAGCTGTGAGCAATGAATGAATATGAGAACAGATCAAAGGAAACCTTGATTTAACTGTCTCTAATTTTATTGATAAATCTGTGAGAGAGTAAATACTTATTTAAGTGCCTTATTTCCAAAGCATAATTATGTCTTAAACATCTAATATTAAATATATCTTCAAATACTCGAATTAAATATTCTCTAATTATGTTTAATGGCATTAGCAATTTTTAGTATTTAGTCAACTGGTAACACGTGCAGCGTATCTGAAAAGTCTATTCAGGCAGTATAAATGAGATATTATAAGGACATATAATGTTCATGTTTTATATTCAAAGGTTGTTATTTGACTATTTTTATATGATTTTCCTAGTATGTTTAAGTAAGTCATGCTCATTGAAATGTTAAACTAAATTATGTCCAAAAATTTCCACAAAATTGTTTAAAATCTTCCAGGATTTGAATGTATTATTAGTTTAGGATACTGGGGAAAAATAGAAATAAAATGTACAATTAACTTTTAAAGCAATGTCAACTGAATTTTAGTAAAATATAAGTTATTATAATTATAGAATAATATAACAGAAGAAACTAAGACAGTAGTTTAAAAATCTGCTGCATAGAGAGTAGAACTACAGAGAATGTGGGTATATTCTTTATGATTTAAATGAAATGTTTCTTTTAGTATAAAGAGGTAAATTACTTAAATTTAAATACAGGAAATACATCTTAAGATAAGGAAGATGTAGTGTATTAGCATAAATTATATTAGCTTGTCACTGGAATTAAAACATGAAGTTTTGCTCCTAATTAAAGAGAAAGCCACCAGGTCATTTATACTCAAATGATATTAGAACAATAAACTCGCATAAATTAATTTGCTTTTCATCTTGAGATATGAAAATAAATATGTAACCCTGTAGAGACAATACAATTCTTAATGGCTTTATAACTTCAGTCTTAATAAGTCATGGGAGTGAGGTAAAAGATTCAATGATGCTGAATTCTCTTCACTTTATTATTATGCTCAAAGATCATACCTGCCATCCTTACTAGAAAACTGCTTGTAGAAACTATAGTTTTGAAGCCTGGAGTCAAATATTTGTGAAGTATTTGACTTGGCATGCTCATACTGGGTTCAACTTCACTGGAGAAGTCACATAAAGGGATCACGGAGCATCCACAAATTCCTTCCAGGCACTCTTATGATTATTCTAGCACTGATTTTCCTTATCAAAAAGAAATATGGCAGAACAGAATTCATGATAATCTCTATATTCTCATGTGATCATTTTCTTCAAGATAGAGCACATTGTCACGTCATACTATGCCTAATTCCTTATCATTCAAATAAAATCAAAGCACCTGGATATTGGATTGCTTTTATTCAGGGAAAAAAGACCAATACAATAATTAACTCATGAAAATCTTTGAGACAAATGGTCAAAGTAATTCCAAGAAAATAAACAGAACTGGTGCCTTTTCAATATTCTTTTTTATGCATTTGGTAGATCGAGATATAATTGTTATTTAGACATTGTGAAACCATATGAACTTATGTTTATGAGAAAAGTTACATGCTTAACATTTAAATATTTGAATATTAAAATGTGTCATTGTAGAGTTAACACAGAGGACTCTAATGTGTTCTTTTTTCTACCTGAGACCCAAGTTGAAAAACTAGCACAGCATGGTCTCTTGAGCACCACAAAACATTGATCTATGAGTATGTAGCTCCCGAGTGCTTGTGAACCCCCTCAGAAAATTAAAGGTCTAAAGACACTCAAATTTAAGACAGATATTTATGCTTCTATAGTGTTTTAGAACACATTTTGCAGCAGTTCCAGAACCATATATTACATATTAGATAAAAATATTAAATATTATATTCAAAGGCTTAACAATATACATGAGCAAAACCACTTGCAGAAATCTCTTCTCTATTTTAACCTAATGCATTATTTTGTATCTGATACACTCGATATTTTTAAGGATTTATTTTTACTTTTTTGGCAAAATAGTATTTCTCAGTTTGAGGATACATTTATTGAAAATAAGTGTAATTTTCTTTATAAATTCATATACATAAAATTATTTTATCTTGAAAATATTCAGGGGAATTATTAAAGTATTTTAATAACAGTAATTTAAGGTTGACTTTTTGTGATCTTGTAAGTTTTCATCAAAATTTTTTGCAGTTCATTGATTTGTGCCTTGAACCTGCCTCTAGATTTTACTATAAGATTAGAGGCATAACTGTGACATCATTGAGAAATCATATCTATTTTATATATATGACTTTTTTGTGATCTTGTAAGTTTTCATCAAAATTTTTTGCAGTCCATTGATTTGTGCCTTGAACCTGCCTCTAGATTTTACTATAAGATTAGAGGCATAACTGTGACATCATTGAGAAATCATATCTATTTTATATATATGATGTGACTGAGAATTTAAAGTATATACACATTAAAATTGTTGAGAATAATCTCCTGTTCTTTGACATAGTGTACATTTAGCTCTAGACAGAATGGAAGAGGTATAGTTACATTGGATTCTTGACAATGGTCCGTCAAAGGTATAATGTTATACTTTTTATAGACACCAATAAAGTTCACATTCATCATGAAAGCTGAGTTCATGAAAGCAAAGTGTCAATGTGCAGAGCCTTTCTTAGAAGTGCCCGTTTCTTGAGATTATTAAATCAGTTGTTTCAAGAGAGGACATGGAATAAGTGATGAACTGTATGTAACATGTGTTAGTTTCAGATGTACAACAAGGCTCTTGAAACAGGCATTGATTACACACCATGTTTTTAGAGTTGTGTCATTAGAGAATGTGTCATTTTTCCCAGTTATCTGTTATACCAAGAAAAAAGGCTGTTAAACAAATGAACAAAATACTCCCTTGAGCTAGAGCAGTTTAAGAATTAAGTCAGTATACAATGCTGAAGATATGACTTACGAGACAAAAATATTTCTGCACAAGAATATCATCTGATGGTCAATACATCTATAATCAAATAAGTTGATACTTCTATATGTACTGTTTTTTATTTAAGGATGATTTACTTTTAATAAGTAAAAGGTTTTGTGTGTTCATTTACAAGAGAAAATATATTTGCTTCCATTGAATTTAACTTGAGATTTTTAATATGATGCATTAAACAAATACAATCATTGAGATAATTTAAAACTTCATCTTCAATTTCAGGTTCTACATAGAGTTTGTGGAAATAGAAAATAAATTCGTGGTATTATAAAGATAACTGAGTAGAATAAAGGTCATTTCTTTATCATATATCTAAAGTTTTAAATAGTTAAACTTTTCTACTGGTTACATATCAATTTTTAGACAGCGAATACAATTTTATGACAAGTGACCTTATTCCTGTCAGAAAGAGATGTGTCTCTAAGCTATACATCAACACAAAATCTATTATTATTCTTATAGGTTTCTTACAGAAATGGAATAACACATCTTCATTAAATGTCAAGTATTTATCTTATAAACTTCAGAGTTCATGAAATTGTGAAGGAGCACTATGTAACTATAATTAATTTAACAGCATATAAGTTTATTTTTCCAGTGGAAAAAAACCATAATGTAAAAGGTTGTGTCCACCAACTCTGGATTATGAAAAAGCTACTGACTGAAGTTTTTGTTCTTATCAGTTGTAAAGATAAAACAACAAGGTTTTATGATTACATGGAAGATCAATTTTAAAATATTTTCTATATTTTTGTATCAATATATTCCTTTGTCAAAAGAAATACTGAGCAGAAATATGACATGTATGTAACAAAATACCTTGTTTGCATAACATCTAGTTTGCAAAATATCAAATCATTTTGTGTCATTTCCAAGTTCAGGTAGTTCCTCATTTTACTAACAATGTTATTGTTGTCAAATTTTACTAAGTTTACTCAAATTCGTGTGGACAAACACCAAACTTTTTTCAGCCAGACTTTATTTACATATTCTATAGAAAGATCACATAAAACCACTATAAAATATGCTTCAGCATGAAGTAATAAAAGAAAAATTCAAAGAGATTAAAGAAAAAGATAGAAGACTGATGTGTATGAAACACTAATGGTATGGAACTCCATGAAAGGAAATGAATTTAGCAGTATTCTTTGTAAAACAGACTTCTTATTCTTGTTCTTTAATTTCTTCATCAGGTCTTTTCTTTCTCCTCTCTTTTCCTCTTTTCTTTCTTCCTCCCCTTCTCTCCCTACACTTAATCTTCATTTAGTATCTGCTTTAATATTAAAGAGAGCAATATTAAGTAGATAGTAATAGATACTTCCTTGAAAACCCAGGTATTATTTAAGGTTTCCTCAAAATTTGAGATTCTAACTTAAAATATATCATCTGCAAAAGTTAAACGTATTTTATGATTGACATGATTGTTTTCCTTTATAATATTTAAAATAAATATTAATAAATTTTGTAAACTTTTATTTTTCTTCTGGAACACACTCAAAATGATGATTGTAGACATGATATTTGAATTTTCTTTACAATTATTCATGTTTGCTCAAAACACTTAATTTGCATGGTCAATTCCCATTCATCTGTAAAGTTATATGTAAAGAGTACTATATTCATTTTCTTCCTACTAGTTTCCAATATTAGAAATCTACTGTTCTGAATTTAAATTTATTCTTGATATTAGTGATTAGATTCTCATTCATTCTATTTTCTTGGCTATATCAAACAATGATCTGGGGTCACATTGGCCCTTCTTATATAACTTAGAGAGTTAAAAACATTAAAGAATCAAAATTTTAATAAAAATAGGATATAATACATTTCTTAGTATATTTTTAAAATAAAAAATATTCAAAATAAATTTATTAGCACTTAGAATATGTGTACTGTACCATAGAAATTAAATCTGAGTCAAAAAGCACATTATAACTTGTGTTATTCCTTGAGTAATAGAAATCCTACAAATATATGTCTCACATATTTTACATAACACTATAATTTATGCCTCAATTCAAATTATATAGCTCACCAAATAATAATAATGATGATGGTGATATGATTAGATTGGGGAGATACAATTAGGAGCTAACAAATATTTGTAAATCTGACTCGAATTGTCTCTGATGAACATAATTAATATTTTATCTGTAATAATTTAAGAATAGAGAATAAAAATAAATACCTTTTATTTGATTTAGAATCAGACACAACTTAATTTTTAATCAAAGCGTAAGGATATTAACTGAATGTACTCTGATTGAAATGACCAACTAACTTGAAAAATTAAAAACTACTAAGATTTGTGAGATGAGTGATGCCAAAACTAAAGAAATATGCATTTGTGTTGCATTTATGTGAAAATGTTAATTAAAATCTCATGTTATTAACACCTGTTTGTTGAGATTCAGTGAGCTTTTCGACTTAACATTTATAGTAATAATTTGAGTCATTGATGAAACAGTTTTTTTAATTTCTACCCAAGCCTTCTGCCACATAGTATTTGTGATTAGCTAATTTGTTCTATTATACACTTTCCAAAACTCACCTTATTGCTTTGCTTCTGTGAAAATCTGGCAGAGAATAGATGACAGGCTTTATAATGAGAACTTCAACTGAAAACTCTATTTCTCTTTTATCTACAATGAGAATCCAATGTTCCTGGGTTATATTTCCGAATTATATTCCTTGCTTTGACATAACTGGATTGAGTTAAAATATCGAAATTTATGATACCTCTCTGTAGACTTCAGGTATCTTAAATCTGAGAAAATGTTATTATTCTTCATCTACCATTTCTCAATTCATTTTTCAGTTTTAAAAGATTTTAGTCATCGGCCACCCAACTATAATTCCTCACAGTGGGCTCTCATTCTTTTTTGTTGTTTTTGGTTTTTGTTTAGGTTTTGGGCCACACCAGGTGACACACAGGAGTTACTGTTGTTGATGTGCTCAGAAATTGCTCCTGGCTTGGGGGACCATATGAGACACTGGGGATCGAATCGAGGTTCGTCCTAGGTCAGCCACGTGCAAGGCAAATATTTTCTCTATCGCTGTGCTATAGCTCCGACTTCAGTGCTCATGTTGTTTCCCAGAATTTGTTTTTCAAAATTATGTCATGAGAATCCACTTTACAAATATCAGAAATTTGGGGCCCACCTATGATTTCTCCCTTTATTCAAACTCACTTGTCCTATTTGATCATTAAACAAATGTAATGCCTATCTTGAATACAGGCAAAAAGTGGGGAGAAGGGACATGAAGGGCCTTGGTGGTAGAATGTTGCACTGGTGAAGGGGGTGTGTGTGTTCTTTTTTTTTTTTTTTTTTTTTTGGTTTTTGGGTCACACCCGGCAGTGCTCAGGGGTTACTCCTGACTCCATGCTCAGAAATTGCTCCTGGCAGGCACGGGGGACCATATGGGGCACCGGGATTCGAACCTTCTGCATGAAAGGCAAACGCCTTACCTCCATGCTATCTCCCGGGCCCCAGGGGGTGTGTTCTTTTGTATAATTAAAATCCAACCTCAAAGATGTTTGTAATTATGGTGCTTAAATAAGTTAAAATTTAAAATATTATGACCGGCGAGGTAACGCTAGAGGTAAGGTGTCTGCCTTGCAATCGATAGCCAAGGAAGGACTGTGGTTCGATCCCCTGGCATCCCATATGGTCCCCCAAGCCAGGGGCAATTTCTGAGCGCTTAGCCAGGAGTAACCCCTGAGCATCAAACGGGTGTGAACCGAAAAAACAAACAAACAAATAAATAAATAAATAAAAATATCAAAAAATAAAAGGTGGAAAAAAGGAGTTGTTTCTAGTATAAATTTATAATGCAAATATACGTGTACTTCCTTATATCCCCCATTCACAGTAGTCAAGATTAAAGTAACATAAACTCATGTTTGGTTACTTTCCATAATGATATTTTAGAATATTCTGTTTATCACATTGTATATCTTCTATGTAGCTAAATGCCTTTAAGAGCTGAAACTTATATCTGGGTGAACACTGTTTATTAAAGTATTTTCTTGTCCTCATGTAATTGCAGACTAAGGTAGGTAACAATATAATGAAGGTGTCAGAAAGCCTCTGCTGATTAGTGATTTTGCATCTTGAGATTATCTTTAACACTTTGCTTATTGTCTCCAGCCTGAACAAGGGGTAGGTGAAAGAGAGAGTGGAAATTCTCTGATGAAGAAAAA
>PVKC010020401.1:0-18645 GCA_004027635.1 Crocidura indochinensis
AAAAAAAAAAAAAAAAAAAGCATGTGAGAAGCCTGGAGTCAAGGAAAGGCCTGAACATGAGGAACATTACATCGATGGCTAGATTAGTGCATCAATGAATCAATTACACACCAATGAATTAATTATTGATAAGCATCAATGGATTGATTATTGCATGAATGAATGAATTATACATGATGATTTTATTATTGCAACAATAATCAGAGAGTTGCAGCCAGCAGTGTAGGCCTGATGGCCCGGAGCTTGGGGTGGCAGCCAGGCAGGGCTGGATATAAACTAAGGGTTTCATACATGCTCTGTATATGTGACTCCTGCTGGAGCATTGTCCCTGAACCCAAGGTTTTTAAAAATGATGACAATGTGCTAGTAAGTTGCTTATTTAACTGTAAACCATTTTATAATAAAGAAAGCCTTTAACAAGATAAATTGACACATTGTTCCCTTAGGTAGGTTTTCTTGCTCGGGAATCTATTATTCTGATAATAAAGCAAGAAGATGTTTCTGAAAAGAGGGAGAATTTCTGACTTTCAATCTAGAAGCTTAAGCAGACTTTTATTTTTACTTGGGGGGGGCAGGGCTTCCTAGCAATGCTTAGGGCCACTTGGGGGTCACTCTGGGTGATTCTGGACTTACTGGGCAACGGTTCAATGAAAGCCTGAGCATGCAGTGCTGTTTGCGCCTTGTGGTGCTCAGAGGCCACTCAGGCCTACCCTAACGAGGAGGCAATGTGGCACCAGAGACCGTGTAGGACCTAAGCCCTATAAGGTTTTTCCAACCTCATGTTTATTTTTCTAGTTGACAGGCTGACTGTTATCTGTGGCTTATTTTATGCCGCTGGGCTCTGTGCTTTTCGGATTTTTTTTCTCCTTTTATCTCTGCTTTAGCTAGAGTCATGCCAGGCCTTTTAAACTAGTGTTTCTCAACCTTTCTCTGACCACAGCCTCCTTCTGATTTTTCTTTTTGTGCCCTCATCCCTACCCCATCCTACCAGTTAAATCCCTATTTTTATGCCATGCCAACCACCCCAATCCCCATGATATCCCTTGGAATATCTTGGGGGGAGGGGTCACACGGTCCCATTAGGAAATGCTGACTTAAATTCTGTTAGGTGTCATCTAAAGGCTTTTCATAGAAATTGAAACTTTTGTTTCCCCAATTACTAGTGTGAAAACAAATACGGGTCCTTCCTCCCAAACAGATATTTTTCTGGTTGGGAACCCAAGATT
Organism: Crocidura indochinensis; assembly: GCA_004027635.1. NCBI lineage: Eukaryota > Metazoa > Chordata > Mammalia > Eulipotyphla > Soricidae > Crocidura > Crocidura indochinensis. The sequence continues at coordinate 1,227 of PVKC010020401.1, forward strand.
CCTGAGGTAGCCCTGTGATAGCAGAGGGAAGAGGATCAGGCTGATGGATGAGGTCTGCAGAGAGGCACAGATATTCACACAAAGGAACGTGAATCCCATGTCTTCCAGAACCTTCCACCAGGTCTTTTAGTGAGTCAAGGGGAGAATTTTGCTCAGCCCAGCAAGAAATCCCAACTGAGGAATCCCAACTAAGCATCCTGGCCTCTTGGGGGAATGTGACTTCTTCTCAGGAATTTTTTTTTGGGGGCGGGCGACAGCCAGTGACGCTCAGGGATTATTCCTGGCTATGCACTTAGAAATCGCTCCTGGCTTGAGGGACCATATGGGAGGCCAGTGGATCAAATCTCGGTCTGTCCTAGGCTAGCGTTGGCAAGGCAAATGCCTTACCGCTCCTTGCAACCACTCCGATCCCTCTTCTCACGAGTTTTTAGTGGAAAGTGGGAAAAGCCATATGGGGAACATGGACTGGACACTCTTAGATGGTCCATCAAGTCTGAGATGTCCAAATCTCCGCCACCTTCTACTCCAGGCAGCACCCCCAGTAGGCCTGAGAGCCACTCTAATCCCAGCTCTCTCCAGCCTTCCCAAGATGCCCCATGAATGCATGCAGGTCCCCTAGTGATGCTGCTCAGACACCAGATAGCTCCTGCTCCCTGGTGGGTCCTCTTAACATGTACCTTTGTTTTGATGACACAGGCTGAGAGCATGTTTCTAAGGGTGCATCAGCCATGACCACATATGGGAACAAGTTCAAGGGCACTTATTGGCCTACGGAGCCAGCAGGGCCACCCAGCAGTGACCAGAGGGTCTAACTCAGAACCCCACATACACCAGGCATGTACCTTGGTCCTTTGCATTACCTCCAGTTCCTATACCCATTTTTGCTGTTGTTCAGTTTGGGGTTTCCAAACCACACTAGGGGTCTGGGGGACACCTCTAGAAATACTCATCTGATTGAACGGCTGTTTAGTTTGAGCCTAGGGATTTGGGGCACAATATGGCCACATCCAACAGTGCTTGAAGATGGGCATAAAACTTGGGTCTGAGCATGCCAGGGATGGTGTGCTGTGCAATCTTCTGCCCCCTACACTCACTTTATTTGGGGGATCTTGAAAGTAGTGATCAGGAGACACTCCGCTGGGGCCTCCCCAGAGAGTGGCTCAATGCAAGGCACAAGACTGTGTCATTGCTCAGAGGTCTGCAATTGGTGGCAGAGACGGAAGCTAATTAGCCACAGGAAAGGCAGGTACCTTAACCCATGCCTTCTAGATCCACCATTCTATTTGCTAGAAGGACTTCCAAGTAGTGCTCAGAGACCTGGGGCCCCCTCGAGTTTGGCCAGTCAGGCTGGATGCTCAGAGAAAGGATCCGGGGTTTACCCTAGACACTCAGAGGTGCTACAGGTGGTGCCAGGATTCAAACCAGAGTCAGCCACCACACTGTCTGACTTCATACCATCTCTCCAATTCTGGATCCATTTTTTAAAGTTTCACCAGAGCCCACACTTACTCCATTCTCTCACCTGACCACTGTCCCTCCTCATCTTCCCAAATCTTAATTCAACTGATGCTGATGCTCTTGGTTGCCTTTTTCCTGACCCAGTTCATTACTCTTAGATTCTTTCTCTCTGCCAGTAACAAGCCCTGGGACCACTGGGGCATCCAGCTAGCCCGATGGAGGGGCCAAATCAGCATGGACTGTTCTGTGGCAGAGATTACCCCCACCCCCCACATTCTGCATGGATACCCCAGCTTTCTCCTCAGCCTCTGCTCACTTTCTTTTTTGAGGGCAGGTTTATTCCTGGCTCTGCACTCAGAAATTGCTACTGGCAGGCTTGGGGAGACCATATGGCAGTGGTCCTCAAATTACGGCCCTCGGGCCACATATTGTATTTGTTCCCATTTTGTTTCTTCACATCAAAATAAGATGTATGCAGTGTGCATAGGAATTTGTTCATAATTTTTGTTTTTACTATAGTCTGGCCCTCCAGAGGTCTGAGGGACATTGAACTGGGCCCCTGTTTAAAAAGTTTGAGGACCCCTGCCATATGGGATGCCAGGAATGGAACCTAGGTTCATCCTGGGTTGGTTATGTACAAGGCAACCGCTGTGTTATTGCTCTGGCCCCCATCACTCCATGTTTGAGGAACACTGACACAGAGGTGTGGGGGTGAAGTGGAGAGTAAAGCTAATCTGGGGTGAGGCAGGTGGCAGTAACAGTACTAGGAACAGTCCCATGGCCACCGTGCCCAGCTCAGTACATTGCACACAACACACAGCTGAGCTGACAATGGCTGTACAGACTCACAATGGTCCTGATCCCCTGCATATTCCAGACAGACAAACCCAGTCAGGAGCCTTGCCTGCCACCCAGACAGAGCCCCCGGAAGGGGAACTTTCCCCTTAAGCCCTGTTACCTCCTGCAGTCTGATCTCTTCGGGCTGGAGAATGTCTAGTACCCCGCTGCTTCGAATCTCGGGGAGATCTTGCCAGAGATTAAACCTGGAGTGCGGGTTACTGAGGAGGCAGATCTGGGGCAAAGTCTTCCTCTCTGGGGGGCTGGGAAGCTCCTCCTCCTCGGCTTCTTCTTCCTCCTCAGGGGCCTCCTCGCTGGCAGGGGACCCATCGACTTCTGCTTGGATCTCAGCATCCTGCTTCCTCCTCGTCTCGATCTCTTGGAGCGTTGACTTGTCACGGTATTCCTGGTACAGGAGCCCTGCAAGCCACAGAGACGTGTTGAGGACAAATTGGCAGCACAGATGGAGCTGCTTCCCCGGCTGGGAGGCGAGACTTGTGGCCCTGGGCCCCCACGAAGGTTTGGCTCCTGCACATAGTCAGGGGGATGTGCCCACTAAACGGGGAGGGGGGGGACACTGAAAAGGTGCAATACACACATAGACATACATACATGCATGCATATGCACACAAGCATGTATGTACTCACACACACACATAAGAAGTGCATGCGAACATCCCACACTTGCTGGCAAACCCAGATTTAGGTCTTGTTGCTGTGAGAGTCAGCACAGTGTCAATGTCCATACCAGCCCTAGGAGTGTTTGCTCTCCAGCCAGGATGTGCTCTCAGCCCAAAGCGGCCACAGTTCACACAGTATTCAGAGACTGCACATTCCCGGTAAAACAGGGCTGCTGGGAAATATTGGGTAATGTCCCCATGGCCTCCTGGATTCCTTTTGGGATCAAGGGCTAGCCTAGGCCTTGGAAGAAATTGGGGATACTGCAGAATTGACACCAAGGCATCACGTCCACAGCGACACACCCAGTGTGGAGTCCTGGCTGAGGGCTGGAGTGGGGGTGGGCTCTACCAGGCTCCCGGGAAGCTGGGAGAGAAACAACAGAAGTATCTGGGATTCAGGTTTTAGAGGGACAGGTTGTGTGATGTCCCAGAGAGGAGGGTATCTGAGGGGTTCTGAGTCCCTGGTCTGCTTAGGGGCTTAGCAAATTTTCTCGACTAGGGCACAGAGCTGACTCAGAGACGGCCTCTGGCTGCATATGACTGCAGCTGATGGCAGGCAAAGTAGACTGACAGGGTTCTCATGGGATACCTATGAGGGAAACTCAGGTCCTGGCTTGGACAAATTCTCTTTTTCAGCTGGGACACAAAGGAGGGTTTGTTTTGTTTGTTTTTTGAAGGAGGGCTGAGTCACACCCGGCAGTACTCAGGGGTTACTCCTGACTCTGTGTTGAGGAATTACTCTTAGCAGTGCTCAGGGGACCATATGAAAAGCCTGGGATGGAATCTGGGTTGGTTGAGTGCAAGGCAAGCACCCTTCCTGCTGTACTATCTCTTGGATGGAGTTCAGGGCAGCTCCCAGTTCAGGGCTGAGTATAGAACTGTCGCAACTGCACACGACACACAACTCCTGCCCACTCATTCATCCCCTTGTTTAAGATCCTTGTTTAAGTAGTTTCCCAAGCACCACTGAATAACCAAGTTGCCAACCTCAGGGTAACATTTCTTTATATTAGCTTATATATATTTTTTTTGGGGGGGGAGGTCACACCCGGCAGTGCTCAGGAGTTACTCCTGGCTCCATGCTCAGAAATCACTCCTGGCAAGCACGGGGGACCATATGGGACGCCGGGATTCAAACCGATGACCTTCTACATAAAAGGCAAATATCTTACCTCCATGCTATCTCTCCAGCTGCTATATTAAGCTTATATTTACTTATTTATTTTTGCTTTTGGGCCATACCCAGTATTGCTCAGGGTTATTTTTGGCTCTGCACTAAGAAATTACTCCTGGCAGGCTTTGGGAAACCATATGGGATTCTAGAGATCGAATCTGGGTCTGCTATGTGCAAAGCAAAAGCCTTACCACTGTACTGTTGCTCTGGCTCTTACATTAACTTACTCTTTAGTTTCTGGGCCACTCTCAGTGATGCTCAGGGCTCACTCCTGGCAGTGCTTGGGAGATTGTATGCAGTGCCAGGGATTGAACTCTGGTTAGGCCTCATAAATCCCTGTAATGTCTCTCCAGCCTTATATCACTTCTTTAAAGAAATTAAAATGTAGCATGACATCAACTCCCTAAAACTGAGAGAGAACATCTTGGAAAGGAGCATTATCTCAATAAAAAGTAAGCAAGCTACAGTGTCTCTTTTTTTTTTTTTGGGGCCACACCCAGTGACGCTCAGGGGTTACTCCTGGCTATTCTCGCTCAGAAGTCGCTCCTGGCAGGCACGGGGGACCATATAGGGAACCGGGGGATCGAACCGTGGTCCGTCCTAGGTTAGCGCAGGCACCTTACCTCCAGCACCACCGCCCGGCCCCCACAGTGTCTCTTTAATGTTCCAGTATGGCAGATTGCAAGCTGGAGTTCCTATGACAGGTCATCAAACAGCACCGTGTTGCCCCTCCTAAATGTGTCTGGCTTGTTTCCGACACACCCCGTCGCCTCATCTGCTGCTGGTCAGCAAGGCAGTTTGTATCCTACTAGGCTGATGCTGTGTTTAAAGAAAGCAGAATCTGGGAGCCGACTTGGATTGGCTCATCAAAACTCTGCAGTGTCTCCCCAACAATCTGTGTATGAGGATTTGTTGACTCGAACACATTGTTATTATGTAGTCTCTAAGCGCCACAAAAAATGTCTAACCACTCTGGTATGTTGGTGAAGGTTCAAAAATATGCCTTATGTCTGTTACAGTGGACATGCTGTGGCAGTGCCATCTCCACCTCTTGCAGCCAGCCAGCCATCTGCTAAAAAAAGAGAAATGTGGGCACTGGGTTTAGTGGAATGAAAAAGGGTGTTTTGGGATCACTATGACCTCTCTGCCACACCCTTTGTGCTGGAGTAGAGGTGAAAACTGAACCATTAGAACCCACTCAGATAGCAGTGGGTTTATTCATGGGCCTGCAACAAAACCTGCCAAAGAGATTACCAGGGATGTGGTCTGTCTAAAGTTTCAAAAATATATCACCTGCCCTGCCCCATAGTCACTTCCTTTTCTGCTTATATACATGGCAGATTGAAAATGTGATGTCTGGTGCTGTAGCAGCAATTCTGTGACCTAAAGCCCCAATTCTGAGAATGGTAGAGAGAAAGGAGTTGGACCACTGATTGGCTGAATGATGCCACTTCAGAACTGTCTACCTCCGAAGTCATTGACAGAGATAAGAAATTCTATTGCTTAAGGTTGTCTGTTGGGGCACAGAACATTCTATTACTTTCGGTCAACAACTCCCAATCCAAGTAATTTAAGAATTTTTAAGATGTTATAAGTCTTCCTAAAACATGTAAGATATTAATTTAAACACCAGTTTTGAGTTTCTATTATTATAGTATTACTTGACACACTATGTAACCATTTAAATAACTACTCTCATTATTTTTTTTATCAGTCTTAACATTTAATTATAACATGAAACAATTTTAAGTCAGGAATGACATCTATATAAATGATCTGGTTAAAATGATGCAATCAGTGTACTGTCAGTGTATCATGTTTTCCCAGTTTATTTATTAGTTTTGTACACTCAGAACAACTTTATGTGGCTATTATCGTGAGCACTTGCACCTGTACTCACAGAGGACTAGAAGGTTCCATTCTCATTTCTCCTAATTATCATGGCTTGCAGCTAGCTGGTTGGCCTGTCTTGCAGAAAGGGGCTCAATTCCCAACCCTCTTGCCAAAGCTTCCAGAGCCATTAAATGTCTGCTTCTGGGCTTGCTCTTCAAGCCCTTGTTCTCCCTTGAACATGTATCTCACTTTGTTGTCTCTCTTTCCTTATTTGCTTTTTTTCAAGGTTGTGTTCTCTCTTGAATCTCAATTCTTTCCCTTCTCCCCCCTTACTCTTCACTCTCCTGGATCTTTCTAAATAAGTTTTATTCAATAAAACTCTCTTGCTCTTTCTGAAAAGGGTCACCCTCCCCCTTTGGACATCGAAAGAATAATTGTGTTTTGTGTGTGTGTGTGTGTGTGTGTGTGTCTGTGTGTGTGTGTGAGCACACAGCATGGTGCCCAGAGCTTATTTCTGTCTCTGTGCTCAGGGGTCACTTTTAGTGGTGCATAGGCACCCTATGGACGGCACCTTAACCCCTATATTATCTCTCTAGCCCTCCAAAAGAAACTTTTCAAAGGCAGGGAATTCAGGACTGGAAAAACAATGCAGGGAGTAGGATGTGGTTGACCAAGGTTTGATCCCCGACACTCCATGTGGTCCCTTGAGCAGGTTTGTGAATGCAGTCAGGAGTCAGCCCTGTGCACTGCTAGGTGTGGTCCCAGAACAAAGCAAAACAAATTCTAAAAGGCAGGGAATTAACTTCCTTTTTCTTGAGCACTCCCTTGGTGCCATGCATTTGTGAAATAGAAAGAGCACTGTAGATTAAAGTAAAAAATATGCGACCACTTGCTCACAGCTCCAGGATTGCAAGGTCTGTGCATCTGTGTGACTTGCAACAGCGCACCTCGCGCACGCGCGCACACACACACACACACACACACACACACACACACACACACACCATCGCCGCCATTCAGTCTTTATTGCCCTATTTTGCCCTTCAGGGGAACCACTACCAACACCCACTGGCCTGGGAAAGCCTCTGGATTCAGAGTTCTGCTTCTTCCTTCCCATATCCCTGAGTCTGGAAAAGCCTTGGCTTTCAGGGCTTTCAGGGCGCAGGGCGCAGGCAGACTGCAGCAGGGAGCTGCCTCGCATGGGCCTGGGCATGTGTGAAGGGTGTGGACGGGGGCGGCACCACGCGAGCTGTCAGTCCTTGCATGTTGAGCACTGGCATGAGTGCTCGCCAAGCAGACAGGGAATAAGGTGCTGGGTGCCAGAGGCATGCCAGTGCTACTGGCAGAGACACCTGCCCAGGCACCAAAGACCAGGAGAGGAGAAGCAGGGATAAGAGGAGGGGTTCAGGCCTGGGTCCACAACCCTCCCGGCTTCTCCTAGAGACAAGTCATAGATTCCCCCCATTTTCTTCCCAACTGAGGATGGCTTCGTTCAGGGGGCTCAGAGGTGGGAAAGGGGCTTCTCAGGAGTCTTTGTTCTCAGATCAGCCCCGTCTCCCGGGCAAACAAAGAGAGAGCACCCCCACCCGACTCGCGGGGGGCCCTCTGGGAACACAATTCCAGCAGGCAGTGTGTGTACCACCCCCTCAGCTTTGCAAGAGGCTCAGCAACCACCACTTCAGCTGGGAGAGAGTGGGCCGCCCCGCGCAGTGCCCCCCAAACGCAGCACTTCAGACCTAGCTGAGTGCTGGAGCGACCCTCTCGTCCAGCCCGGTAGTATCTGGGAGTCTTAATTCTTCACGGAAATAGTGATGAAGAGCAAAGAGGCAGACACCGCCTTCCAGGTGCCTCCCCAAGACCCCAAGGTCGGCACCACGTGGTCATCACAACAGAACCCCCAGGTCCTGTGTCTTCACAGCACCCCTAGACCTTAAAGCCGCTGAGGATCCTCTGCACACCTTCTCTAGGGCTCCCCCACCTTGCAAGGGCAGTGTAGGCCAGGCATCCCTGCCGACTGACGCAGTTTTCCCTCCTTTCCCCTGGTCCTCCTGTGCCTACGTAGAACCAACTCTGCTTGCCTCTTCCAAGAAGCCCCTTCCTACCCTCTCCAGAGCACTCCCTTCTCCTAGCCCCTGCACACCCCATCTTTCTACAGGAGTGACACCAGATGCTGTCCGAGGATATGGGGCAGAGGGAGACGCGAAGCGCACCGGATGGAGGTTGCCCGCCCTAAAGCCTGGAGCCGCGGGGTTCTATAAAAAGGAACAGCACTGTTGCGGGGTTCGGGGTTCACGGGGGTCTGTGCCAAGTCAGACAGCAATGGCACAGTGCTCCCTCTCGGAAGTAGGAGGGGAGCAGCGTCCAGCAAGCACACAACACCCAGAAAACCTCCTCCATCCAAACCCCTTTCTGCGCGGCGGGGACACCCACCTATTTGTTCGATGAGGATTCTCCAGGAGTCGGCGGGGATGGGGTGGATCATTTGCAGGGCCTCGGTGAGCGTGGTGGGGCTGTCGGCCAGCGCCGGGCACTCCTCGGGCGTGGTCCCATTTCCCGGGGTGGACGACGACTCGCTGCCAAAGACAGGAGAAGGTCAGGGGGGTTTGCTCGGCTATTCGCCATGCGCACCCCTAGGCTTGGGGCCGCCAGCTGGCTCGTACCCTTGCCTGGCCGGGCCCCACGGGTCTCACAGACTCCCCCCACCTTTTTTTTTTTTTTTTGGTCACTAGCCGGCCAGGGCGCGACGGTGATTCATTCCCCCACCCAGCCCGCCCTGGCCGGCCTGTTTTCGGAGCTCGCGGGCAGCGTTGGAAACTTGGCGCACCCTAGCCAAGGCGCGGCGCCTACCAGCCGCCCCGACGGTCGGGCCGGGGTGTCCGGGAGCACTGCCCTCGTGTCCCCTACCCCGAGCCCCGCATCCATGCTGGCTGGTTCCCAACGTCTCAATCCCAGGGAGCGTCCTCCCTGCCCAGGGGGATGCTAAGAGGGACGCTCGCGCGCGCCCCAGGGTGGTCTTAGAGGGCGCGGGGGCGAGAGGCTCTGGGGGCGCGGGTAGGTGGGTACGCGGCTGTCCTCGCCCTCGCCGCCCCCGCAGCCGCTGCGGGGTGCCAATCGGATTGGGGTCGGGGCTGGGGGTGGCGGAACCGAGGCTCTCCCGGGCACCGATCGCGCGGGGAAGCGTGCGCAACGGGGGGCGCACGGTGTCCAAGCCGTTGCGCGCGGGGAGCGGCCGTCCGCCCGAGCTCACCTGCCAGGCAGGTGTCCCCCCGAGTCGCGAGCGTCGCTCTCCGAGGTGGAGCTGTCGTGGTCCACGGCGCAAGCGGCGCTGAAAGCTGCGGCCAGCAGCTCCATGGGGGCGGCCAGCTGGGGCGCGCGGGGGGACCCCGCAGCCGGGCCGGGCCGGGCCGGGCCAGGGGGCTCCGAGCGGGCTGGGAGCGGGTCGTAGCGTGCGCGGCAGGAGCCGGAGCTGCCGCTGCCGCCGCCGCCGCCGCCGAGCGCTCCCGCGGGCCCCGGGCGCGCGCCTGAGGCTCCGGGGGTTGCCGGGGTAACGGGAGACGGGCGGGGCGCACGGCGGGGGCGAGGCCGGGGGAGCGGGGTGCACGGCGCCCGGGCCCGGGACTCCGTGAGCCAGACAGAGTCGCAACCCGGGGCGGACCTGGACGGGACCTTCGAGGTGACTGGCCCGCTCCAGCTCACCAGAAATCAGTTTGGAGACCCCGGCTGCCCGCTCGCCCTGCGCACCCCAAAGTGCGACTTTGGGGCTGGGGACCCGACTCTGAGACCTGCGTCTTGGAAGACTAGGAGACTCTATCTTCTCCCAGCGATCCCTAGCTCGGCTGGCCTTGGGACGCAGATAAAGGGATCAGAAGGGGCGACCAGTGTCCCCCGCTTTTGCACAAGAGCCCGGGGCAAGCTGCACTTCATTCCCGGCTGTGTCCCTTGGATCAGAGTCAAGGAGGCCTAGAGTGGGGGCGTCACACCCCTGGGACAACAGCCAGTGTCCACCCGCCGGGGTCCTTCCCCGCGCCAATGCGTGGTGCTAGGGGCCCACGCTCCGCGCTACCCTCTCCAGGGTTCTTCTGGCGGGACCCCCACTTGCGCCCAGGGGGAGCGCACAACGGGCGATTCTGCACGTTCCACCCCTAGGAGTGAAGCCCGTCCTGTGTTTCCTAAGCACATACTCCTAGTGGGAGGGTCGCTAGCGAGTCCACTGCCCACCACCCGTGCAGAAAGACAGAGAAGGAAGCGTGGAAGGAGAGGCGTTTTCTGCCAGGCAGGGTCGCAAGCCTGTGGTGGCTGAGCGTCTTTCTGTCTCTCCCAAATCCAACTCCTGAAGCTGCTGCCACTTGGGCCTCGTTTGCCGCTGGGTAGAAGGAATGCAACACAGCCCTAAAGCCCAGAGAATTTGCAGTTCAGGAATCCCCGTTCCCGCTGCCAGCTGTGTCCTCTCAGCAGCGTCTGCAGGGGAGCCCAATTTATTTCCTCTCCCCTGTACCTAGACAGCTTTCCTAAACCTTTCTTGTCGCGCACTTACCATCGCCCCTCCCCAAAGTCTTACGTCCCTTAGTGGCTGGCCACACCTTAGTCCACCTTTTTTTTTTTTTTTTTTTGGTATTTTTGGGCCACACCCGTTTGATGCTCAGGGGTTCCTCCTGGCTAAGTGCTCAGAAATTGCCCCAGGCTTGGGGGAACCATATGGGACGCCGGGGGATGGAACCGCGGTCTTTCCTTGGCTAGCGCTTGCAAGGCAGACACCTTTCCTCTAGCGCCACCTCTCTGGCCCCTATTAGTTGACCTTTTTAAACGAGGGGTCTGTCTTTGTTCCCTTTCCCCTAGTGCCAGCTGCCCCCCTCCTCATGTGACTGTCACATATGCTTCATGGAGGATGCTGCTGGCCGATACCCATCCACTTGAACCACCATGGCATCTCCAGCTTTGAGCATCTGCAAGCTCCACTCCAGCTCTGGCGCACCCAGTCCCTCCTTTCCAGGTTAAAATGGATGAGGGGGTGGGCAGGGGCGGGGCATTGTTCCCAGATCCCCAGCAGCAGTGACTGGCCCTGAAACTCTCCTGGAGAGGATCTGGGCTTCTCCTGACTCATCAGAGTCAGCCCCAACTCAGGGAGAGTCCCCCCACGGCCCTCCCTCCCATCCCGGGGACCCATCCTTGTGCCTAGTGCTTGCCCCACCTTTCAATCCACAGGCAAGCTAAGCATAAACTCTTATTCTCAAACGTGGCTGTGCAGAAAGGGTAAAATCGCAAAATATTCCAGAGAAATTACATATATTAAGATGAGTATAATAAAACCTTCCAAAGGATAAAAATAAGCTAAAAATATCCTCCTAATTATAAAATCAGTTTAGAAAGTCACAGAGTTCTGAAGGCATCTAACCTTAAGCTAAATTCCCCATGTTCTATTTTCCATTCTACTGAGTGCTTATTAGGCAGGCAGGCAGGCAGGCTAGTATCCAACCCACCATTTCATGAACCTTTTGCTCTGAATCTTTCTGAAATGAAAGGTAAATGTCCCAGGTAATTATACCTGGTGGACATTTAGGGGGAGCTCTGTAAATGTCTGTTTACAAATTAATGGTATGTCTTAAGGAATATTTAGTAATTTCGTATATCTCTATCTCAAGATTGTTCATTTCTTCCTTTGAGCTATAAAGGACAAACCCTGGAAATATCCAACTCCTGTTTATGCAGGCCGGAGAGATAGCATGGAGGCAGGGCGTTTGCCTTGCATTCAGAAAGACGGTTGTTCGAATCCTGGCATCCCATATGGTCCCCTGAGCCTGCCAGGGGTGATTTCTGAGCCTAGAGCTAGGAGTAATATCTGAGTGCTGCTGGGTGTGACCCAAAACAAAAACAAAATCAAACAAACAAAAAACCCAAAAAAACTCCTGTTTATGCACCATCCTTGGCCTTTGAGGCTTCTTATTTCTGTTTAAAGAAATAACGAGGGAGAATTTGAGAAGGAAATTCAGGAATGATTTGGCCTTACAGTTTTGTCTTCTGGAAAAAAAAAAAAAGCCAGAACCAGAGTGTTAAAATGACAGGCACATGGGGATGAGAGATAGAGAGATAGTAGTGGGTAGAGCATTTGTCTTGCATGCAGCCGACCTTGGTTTGATCCCTGACATGCCATATGGTCCTCTGATCACTTCCAGGAGTAATTCCTGAGGATAGAGCCATGAATAAATCCTGAGCACTGCAGGGTGTGACCCCAAAACCAAACAATGAGAGGCACACGATCATGTGTATTTGTATGTAAGCATGTGTCTCTGTTTATGATGGCAGATCTGGGGAGTGAGTTCAAGGCTCCCTAATGTGGGATAAGGGAACTTTAAACTCATTCTAAATAGTTTTAATGGGGGCTGAAGAGATGGTACAGCAGTAAGGCATTTGCCTTGCATGCAACCGACCCGGGACAGATTGATTCTATTCCTGGCATCCCACATAGTCCCCCGAGCTTGCCAGGAGTGATTTCTGAGCACAGAGCCAGGAGTAACCCCTGAGCATTGCCGGGTGTGGTCCCCAAATTAATAAACCAATAAAAATAAATAGTTTTAGGGTTGCTTGGTACTTTACCAAATTAGCAAATGTGAAAACACAGTTGTATTCTTTTTTTTTGTTTTTGTTTTTGTTTTTTAGGCCACACCCATTTGATGCTCAGGGGTTATTCCTGGCTAAGTGCTCAGAAATTGCCCCTGGCTTGGGGGGACCATATGGGACACCGGGGATCGAACCGTGGTCCTTCCTTGGCTAGCTCTTGCTAGGCAGACACCTTACCTCTAGCACCACCTCACCAGCCCCCACAATTGTATTCTCTTTTTTTTTTTTTTTGGTTTTTGGGTCACACCCGGCAGTGCTCAGGGGTTACTCCTGGCTCCATGCTCAGAAATTGCTTCTGGCAGGCACGGGGGACCATATGGGGCACCGGGATTTGAACCGATGACCTTTTGCATGAAAGACAAACGCCTTACCTCCATGCTATCTCCCGGGCCCCACAATTGTATTCTTAAATCTAGTAGGAAAATGACTTTTTTCTCTTTTAGTAATGAGAAGATAGCATTCCAATACATGTTGAAAACTTATAGAAGCAGGTGTTTGTTTGCTTTTAATAAATGATGTTATTTGCATTCATGAGAACAATGATTTACTTTGTCGTTCTTACAGAGACTCTCATTTATTTAGAAAATCATGGATTTGGGGCCTGGGAGATAGCATGGAGGTAAGGTGTTTGCCTTTCATGCAAAAGGTCATCAGTTCGAATCCCGGTGCCCCATATGGTCCCCCCCCGTGCCTGCCAGGAGCAATTTCTGAACATGGAGCCAGGAATAACCCCTGAGCGCTGCCGGGTGTAACCCAAAAACCACAAAAAAAAAAAAAAAGAAAGAAAATCATGGATTTAAACCATATAGACAGCACCAGCTCTCAAGTCACCAGAAGCCTCAGGGATTAAGGGGATCTTTTGAAATTCAGGAAGGAAGCTAGTAAAAAGGATCAGTCAGAACCTTTAGGTCTGTATGAAGCACTAAAACCCAGAAACCAACTCTCGCTATGAGAGGTGTTTTTCAGAGGGCACATGCAAAAGCAGTGTGTTCTGTTGGTGGTTGGAAGTGTTTTCTGATACGGTAGAAGGAAAATGTGAGTTCTTATCATGAAGACAAATGACAGTATGGTATTGTCCCTTAGTATGAAAAGCATCCAGAAACAAAATCAATTTAGTGAAAAATTAACCTGACTCATAGCAGTTTGGTCTTTGCTGGTCTCCTGGGGGTAGGAACTGGGGATGTGTGTGAATGTGTGAGTTAAACCATTTGGAATGTGTGTCTGAAGAGGGACAGTGCCAGTCCTAGTGCCTTCCCTGGTTGCCTCAGGGAAGGGGTGGGCTTGGGTTTAGGGGCCATCAGGAAGCAGTTCTACATCCAGGAGTTGAACAAGTAGCTACCAGGACAGATTCCAGGCGAGAGTAACCCACCAAAAAACTCTGGGCCCTGAGGTTCCTCAATGTCCACTGTCCTTGCTGGGCCAGGGGAGAAATCCAGAGACCCTGTATGTGAGCCTGTGGGCTCTGTCTCTCCACTCTACTCTTCCATGATTTAACTCCATTATGCCCAAGTTGACAAAGATTCACCACAAGTGTAACTGATTCCTTCTAACGAGATACCCAAAAATGAAAGTGATTTGGGGGACCCTCACACTCCGGAAGTGGTGCTAGGGGGAGAGTGAAACTGAATGAATCTGAGGAGAGGGGCTGAGTTCCTTCAAATGGTTCCCTTGCCACAACCCTCCACTCCAGTCTGCCCCACAAGCTCCCAGGCCATGTTCAACAAACACACCTGGTAAGTTCCATTCACCTGTTACCTCCACTGTACAGGATTCTCCTGGGGCCCACCTGACAAAAGTGGGGTGTCAAGGACTGTTGTGTATCCTGAAGCACCTGTATTCAGGGCACAGAGAGGTGGGGACAGCTTTGAAATGATTTTCAGTATTCTTCCCACTACCCCTGTGAGGCTCCAGGAAACAGCCCGTGGGATGTGAATTGGAGTTGTTGGTGAATTGGTTGTTGGTGACCTCTGTGCTTCCCCTCCTCTCCCATGCCCAGAGCCATGATGTTGATTTTTCTCATCTCTGGGAGGAGCAGAGCACAGCAGGGAAGAGGTTTCTCTGGAAACTTGCAGCTTTCTGGGGTGCTGCCTCAAGGGTGGAAGAAGCCTCTGTGAGTGGTGATGGGTAATACAGTGGAAATAAGTTTTGTTATGAAGCAGTGTTGTGTGTGTGTGTGTGTGTGTATGTGTGTATGTATGTGTGTGTGTGCGTTTCTGTTCTTTTTGTTGTGGCAGCCCCGGTCAGTGTTTCGGTTTCAGCCCAGAGGGCAAAAGGGGCTCGAGTAGATCTCCATCTGGCTTTGAATGGGCTCCCAGGATTCAGTGGGGTGCAGGCCAGGAAGGCATCAGATTTAATGGTTGAAGAGTTGTTGTTGCAAAGCTGCCCCCAGTTTCCTAATAAAACACAGGCGGTGGAGCTCATCTCTGTACCACCAGGGTTGAGGGGCAGCTCAGGGGAGGTGACTTGGCAAGGAAAACATTGGTGTTTCTGAAGTGTACTGTTGGTTTATGGGTCCTAAAGTCATATCCTTAAAAGGCTGAACAAATGGGGCCCAGAACTTTACCTCTGAGGGGCAGATGATTACTGAGATGGAAGTATTGGCCTCTGGACAGCCTCCTGAGAGGAATCAGGGGGAAGATGATAATGTGGGGGCCTCTAATGGGAGAGAAAATGGGTATGAATTCCCAGGAATTTCCTGAACCCAGAAGCCTGGGGGCACTTAGGTCTGAGGATACTGGAATGGGGGGCGCCATAGCTGTGGCCAATAGAAGCACTCTGGAAAAGGGGATTCAAAGGAAACTATTCCAAGCCATGTTGAATTTTGGAGTCAGTAGGATTTTGAGTTTTCCTAAAGACACACAACTCAAAATTTAAGTTTGACTCTGGGGTTTATACACACATAGTGAAAATTCAGATTGGAGAGGAAATAGCCCACATTCTCACTACTACTACTACTACTACTACTACTACTACTACTACTACTACTACTATTAGTTTTTGGGCCACACACCGTGATGCTCAGGGGTTACTCCTGGCTATGTGCTCAGAAATCGCTCCTGGCTTGGGGGACCATATGGGACACTGGAGAATCGAACTGCAGAATCGAGCCAGGGTCCAACCTTGCTTGCAAGGCAAATGTCCTACAGCTTGCACCACTGCTCCAGCCCCTCATCATTATTATTTTAATGTTATTTTGGGACACACTTGGAATGCTCAGGTATTACTCCTGGCTCTGCACTCAGGAATTACGGTACTCCTGTCAGTGCTCAGGGGACCGTATAAGATGCTGGAGGTCGAACCTGAGTTAGCCTCATGCCTCTGTACTATCAATCTAGTTCCAGATTTATTCATTTTATTTTTATTTTTGGTTTTTGGGTCACACCCAGCAGCACTCAGGGGCCACTCCTGGCTCTATGCTCAGAAATCGCCTCCCACAGGCTCGGGGGACCATATGGGATGCCGGGGTTTGAACCACCGTCCTTCTGCATGTAAGGCAAACACCTTATCTCCATGCTATCTCTCAGGCCCCAGTTTTATTCATTTTAAATAATCTTATTAACTATATTCCTAGATCTAATATAGTCCTATGTTAATGGGAGGGAGCAGTTTTATAGATAGGTACTCTATAGAAATAATTATTATGGGGCTAGAGAGATAGTATAGAGGGTAAGCTGCTTGCTTTGCATGCCTCTGCTTTTGTTTCAATCTCTGAAAATGGACCACTGAACACAGAACTAGGAGTAAGCCCTGAGCACCCCTGGGTATGATCAACTCCTCCTCCTCCAAGAAATTATTATGATTTAAAAAGCCTCCATTTAGCACTAAAAGACATCGACTGTCGTAAAGGATAATATATTGTCTTAACTGTTAATCTAATGCAAATAAATCCGTAGATGGTGCTAGATGAGAAAGACAAAGATTCCCATTTTTAAATGAAATGGGCTTGCAGAGATAGTTCACTGTCAACAAAATTATAAGTGTTTTCTGAGAATTGTCACTCTTTGGAACCGAAATCTGTCTTTTCCATGCAAGCAGTAAGACACAAGATTGTTTCTTTTCCTGTCAAAACAAGCTACCTCACCCTTAACATCCAGTAGCAAGAATGTACTGGGTTGAATCACCGGTACGAAGTGTTCCACAGTTTAGATTTCATAAAAAGACCAAGCAACTTTAGGTAGAAATGGGTCATTTTTACACACTATTATCCCTAATTTTTATAATAGTGTGATTTAACAAGTTGTTCACAATGCAGTCATGACAGCATTAAATGCTCAAACATCAATCCCACCACAATTGTGATTTTCCCTTTACCAGTGTCTCCAATTTCCCACCCCACCATAGATGACCGCCTTGTAGGCACAAACAAATTTACTTTTATTGCTTATTACAACACATAGGAAACTGGAATGATCAACTCTAGATCAACATAGGTCAATTAAAAATGATTATTATGGGGCTAGAAAGGTGGCGCTAGAGGTAAGGTGTTTGCTATGCAAGCGCTAGCCAAGGAAGGACCGAGGTTTGATCCCCCGGCATCCCATATGGTCCCCTCAAGCCAGGGGCAATTTCTGAGTGCTTAGCCAGGAGTAACCCCTGAGCATCAAACGGGTGTGGCTCCCCCCAAAAAACAAAAAAAATGATTATTATATTATTCCATGGTGTTACTAAAGTCAGTGCCTAAGTCAGCTATGGTTGGTGCCTGTTGAGTTTCTGTGTTACTCTATTTTTTTCGTTTGGTTTTGGTTTGGTTTTTGGTCCACACCCGGTGACTTTTAGGGGTTACTCTTGGCTATGCACTCAGAAATTGCTCCTGGCTTGGGGG